>PVIC010004095.1:0-64744 GCA_004025085.1 Thryonomys swinderianus
TAGAGACACTGAAAGACTCCATGGTGAGAGACCCAGTAGAAAAAATAGGCTGACGTGCAAGGGCTACATTTCTGTGCAGGACCTATTTCTAAGAAGAGAATCATGTGTAATTTAAAATACATATATAAAATTATATAATCAATAAAGCCTTGTTTTTCTAATTTAATCACAAGCTTCTTGATGTCCTAAATCACAGTCTCCAAGTTTTCTCTTGAGCATGAACAATGGAAGGTCATTAAAATAGTACGGTCCTGGAGTAAGTCTTCTTCATCAAATACGCATTAACTCACTAGGTATTTAATGAGCACAAGCTGGGCGTGTGCTCTTTGGATCAGTTTGGGGATCGTGGAAACAGGAGGACGTGAACTTGCACCTTCCTTCCTGTCCCCTGTGCTCTGCTTTGTGATGCAGTATTTGCCTTTGGCCAGGTGGATCCCACAGGCTCAGCCAAAACCCAGGCTGGGTGTACAAGCTGCTTCTAAGGGTTTCACTGTGATGAAGCCATCACAAAGTGACTGGATGAAGGAAGTGTGGTTTCTGTGTGTGATAGAACACTATTCAGCTATAAAGAAGGACACATTTGAGACGTTTGAAGGAAATTAGATGCATCAGAAAATAAAATGTTAAGGGAACTAAATCAGACAAGTAAGCTTAAATGCCATCGTAACATCTCTCAGTTGAGTAAAGCAAAACACAGAGAGCGCGACAGAGGGTAGATATAAGGAAACAAGGTGGTAGATCATTTGCAACTGGGGAGGGGCTTGAGAGAGAGGAAGGGGAAAGAGAAATCTGTAGCACAAAGGTATGTCACAGATAGGAGCCTAATAACATCAGTGTCATCGTATTTTATGTCATAAACAAGATGGAATCAGTGATTTTTAACAAGAACAAAAATGGGGAAAAGGGACCGGGAGGCAGGGGGATTGAGAAAGGACCTGTTGTGTATGTGCTGTTTGTGAACCCACTTGCCAAGAGGACTGTAAACTGCGTGTACCAGAAGTGTGTACTCAAAAGGAGAAACAGCAACAGTAGCATGTTAGAGAAAGTCTGGAAGCCCAGACAGAAAGTAGGAACTGATACCTTTTTCTTTTCCTTGTCATCCCCAGTATAGTTGTTCCTCATGGAAATAGCAACGTTTGTTTTCCAGCAGTATCAGAATGAATTTGTGGATTCATCCAAGATGATGCTGTCCTCTTGGTGAGGCCAGTGCCGGGTATACGGAGCTGTTCGGATCCCAGGCCCCCAGGTCCTTGTTTCTAATGACCAGTGAAGGCTGGGCAGCACGTTGGCCAAAGGCCTCTCTAGAACATTGACAGTCACGCCACACTCCACCCTGACCCCCACTGGTTGGCTTCTGCTCTCTAGTGGAATAGTAATTACTATTTCTCTAACAGGGTTTGTTTCTTTTTCCTCATGATCTACTTAACTACAATATTATTTTGTTTGGGGCAAAAAGTACATAACCCAACCCTTACCTCTAAATTTCAAATGTATAATTTTTTTAAATTTGTTTTTATTGTTTGACACAGGATGATTCAGCTTGGACTTGAACTCACTATGTAATCCATGCTGGACTCCAACTTGTGATCCTCCTGCCTCAGCCTCTTGAGTACAGAGATGACGGGGATGAACCCCTGCATCTGGCTCAAACGTACGGTTTTATGGCCTGATGTGCCTTCATGTTGCTGTGAAGACGTCATCAGAATATTTTCCTTCAGAACGAAAGTTCATGTTGCCTCAAAACAGTAAGTGCCCACTTTTCCTTTCCTGTGATTACTGGTAAATACTACTTCATTTCCCTTCCCTATGAATTTGATTATTGTGGGAATCATACAACAATAATCCATTTTTCTCTCTCTCATTTCACTTTGCATAATGTCTTCAGGTCCATCTGTTCCATGCTATTCATGCTAATTCTTCATTTGAAATCTGTTCTGTTAAGAGAACTGATGTAGTTTGTCTTCTGACTTGACCTTGACCAATACAGTGGCTCCCAATTTACTAGGTGAGAAATTTATGGCCTTCAATTCTCAATTAAAAGTTAATAAGATAATTTCAACTAATAAATCCAACCATAAGGGTCAATTATGTGAACCATTAGTCATAGATTATTTCTGAGAGGAATTTGATTTATGTAACCCGCAGAATTTTAAGAATCACATTCATCCTTACCAGGAAGGGGAGAGATTCAATATTTCCCATGATCCTGGGTCCAAGCTTTGATCTATTTAACTTTATTTAACATAGAATATTAACTAATTCTCAAAATTTTCATACTGATTTGGATTAACTGCTTCTAGGGTAAATGGAAAAGGGTTAAGAAACTAAAAATATAACATGAATGAAAAAGTTGGGTTCTCTTGTCTGCAGCTCTGATTTGTTTTTTGAGTGGGTAACTGACAGCTGTTTCTTGCCTTTTCTTTGCTATTTCCTATTCTAATGTTTTGCATTCTATAGCGAGTCCCTGAGAGTTACTTATAAAACATCCTTTTTTGGAGAACACATTTGTAAAGGAGCTTAGGGCCGAAAATTGAACCAGGTATTTTTTAAAGTTTCCTCATGTATGTTTAGGTTGATGTGTGAGAACTTACCTGAGTAGAGTTGGGTCAAGAAAACCTGTGAGAACTCGGGAGGCAGAGACAGGAGGATTGCTGAGTTCGCGGCGGCTTGCCTGGGCACCATAGTGAGCTCAGGGCCAGCCTGAACTACAAAGCGAGACCCTGATTCAAAAAAGCAAAAAAAAAAAAAAAACCAAAAAACAAAAACAAACAAACAAACAAACAAAAAACCTGTGAGAGATTCTGTCCCTTAGGGACCCCATTTAGTCGTATTCTACACGGGGTTTCAATGTCTTCTGCAGCTTTATCCACTGTCTGATAAGGTTATGCTATAGTTCTCATAGGGGATTCTGGGTTATTAGAGGTAAATTAACCCAAACAGAAAATAGGCCCTGAAGATGAACGCTAACGATAACCTAGTCCCTGATTGTAAGGGCTTTCATTGTCCCAAGCCAGAGTTCAGTATGCGTCAGAGGCCTTTGGGTGATCACCCACAGGCAGATCATGCTAATTATCTCCTTCCTCCATCAACTCCCCCTGGCTTAAAATATTTGCCCTTAGAAGTTATATTTTCATATTACTAATAGTGATGATTAAACAGTTTGAAAATTATCATACTACTATAGATAACCAGATAATTTACAAAGTCAATTTACAAAGTTTAGAACATCAAGCATTTTTTATTCCCTTACCCTCCATCCTTCCTCACAATATCAAGCTGATTTTATTGAGTACAATCTTAAGAAATACCTGGGCTTCAAGCCAAAGTGTGATGCTACTTGAAAGCTGATGAAAATTTCAACAATATATTTGAATGAAATATGCATTACTTTATCTCTGGTAAAGTCAGTATTGCTGACTAAATTTATTTAGTAACAGAAAAAATGTTCTTAAATATTCAAAAATATAAGACTTGCTCTTTCTCACCTGGCATTAACATTCATGTTTAATCCAGAAATTCATGGCTAATACTTGCTTTGTATATAAATATATGCAGCTTTTTTAATTAGTTGAAGTATCTGAAAACATTTAAGTACTTATTTGCTTTTCAAAGTCAGAACCAAGAAATGTTGTATACTCTATGTATTAAGTTTTTCATCCATTAAAAGGTAATTGAGTATTTTAAAATGTGATGTATGAAAATATTCTACTGATGGAAATGTCAACCTCAGTTTTTTAAAATTTCATCAGTCATTACAGCATTCAGTAATGAAATTCTAAAGGAAATACAGATTGTATGTGTAACGGTTCTGTTGCTTTGTTCTAGAAACTGATTCTGTTTAGAGACTGATTATCCCTAGGTATCCACCCTGTCTCTCCCCAACATCTTTTGTCTTATTAACAAAAAAACTAATATATTTAGGTCATCTTTGGTCCAAATCCTAAAGATCACCATCATCAGTCCAAGCCAGGTATATGAAATATACTCCGTTCTGTCAGATAGATTTGACCGTCCTGAGCTGGGGCCAGTCATGTGACTAACGACCAGTCAAAGACATGGACATGTGTCGAAGAGCTTCTGAGCAATTCTCAATAAGGAAACCTATAACACCAAAACCTTTCACCACTGTCTCTTTGAATTTAGCATGCTAATAACAGATTATATTTTGGGTTATGGTTGACAAATTACAACAGCTCCAAAAAGTAAATGGGACACTCGGAGATGGAAAGAGCAGAAGGCTTGGAACAGCTGGGGTTCAGCTGACACCCGAAGCCCCTGGATACTGGACTCTCCACCTCTTGAGTGAACACTAAGTGCTCTCTATATTAAGCCATGATTTATGCAAGGTTTCCTATCATGGAAAAGTGATCATCACACTCATCATCACACAAACTGTTCCAGTCATGAGAATTATTGAGTTTGAATCCTACTAATAAATACAGGGGAGTCGTGCTTGATAAAGATATTTGTAAGGATTAAAATCTCCATTTTTTGAGAAAGATATGTGACCTGTTTTTCATGCTACAAACATTTAACCAAGGACTAGGGAAGAATGAGACTTTAAACACAATTTAATGGTACCATTTGTGCACTATATAAGAACTTATATATTTGTATTTCAGTATAAATAAAAAGAAGAATGAGCAAACCACTGTACCAAAGCTTGAATAAACTCATGTCCTTAGGGACATCGATGACTGCCATTACTCCTGGCTATTATTAGTTGTTAAATCTGGATGGGAGAGAAGTGCACTTATGAACTTATTAGTGTTCATTTCCATAGAATTGTCTATGCATTATTCTGTTTAATTTCAACAGGCATAAGTTACAGTCGATACAGAATCATCAGTCTTGGCTGAATACAAAGATCTATTTTCCTGAGATGTGCCACATTAAAAGTATTTGGGCCCTGAAGGCCAATACAATCTCTTTTCCAACTATTCATGTCCTTGCAGGAGAGGCAACATGGTCATAAAGAGTCACTAACGAATAGAGGCGACAGTTTTCCCATAAACATTTATTTCCAAATACAACCAGCTATGAGTTTGGCCTGCAGATTCTAGATAGGTCGCTCCTCGGTGTGAAATCCCTCAAAAGTTTATGAAATAAAAAGAGACGAACTTTCTTACAGAGTAGCTCATAGCTTCAGGAGGAATTTAATAATAACATTATAGGAAATGGCATGTTTTGGAACATCTCCCACCCCAAGATTGTAGGGTTCACAAATTAAACTTTCAGGAGCACTCCTACAGAAGAAAATGACCTCAAGCAAACACAAAACTGCAATCTCATAAAAATTTAAGGTTTTTGTTTTGATCTACTTTTTTCTTCATATTTTAGACCTGATAGAAAAAAAAAAAAAACTTCACTGGTTTTTTACTTAAAGGTAGCATTCCTAAAAGCTCACCTGTTTTACTAGTTATTGTTCAAATACTTTTTGGTTTGTCATAAAGACCTAAGGTTTCACCAGTGAAGCGTAGATCAATGACATGGATTTCACAGACGTAGGACGGACAGACTTATTATGAGATCACGACCTAGAACCCGCAACATCTTTACTTTGGGACACATGAGAGATTTTTAGTTTAGTTTAAAGATCAAAAGGTGAAGTTTTATGTAGAGCAAACATTTTAATATGTGATGGTAACATTAATTTTTATAGCGGCATGTAAACTTGTATGTCACCAATATATTATGCAAGACAATTATTCAGTTTGGTAAAACAAATGTAAGAGCTTTCTGTGGTAATCTCTCATGCTTTCCTTTCCTCATTCAGAATGCAATATCCACTAAAATGCCAAGACTGAATTATTGTCTAAAAACTCCTTGCAAGTAATCTATTTGAGATGTGTTACCTATTGCTAAATTTAAATAAAATTGCATTATGCATTAATGAAAAGCAACTGCTGCTTACTGAACATATATCAACTAGTAAAGTTTTCATAAAACCATATCATTCTTCTCCACTTTATATTTGTAAAACATCCTCATTAGAAGAATAAAATGTCCTTACCTTTTGTCTTTGTGTGTTACCATTTCCCATGAAATATACGACAAAACTAGCACAAAACACCCACAAAATTTAAACTGTAAAATACTATGATAATGTTTCTCTTTTCAATGAAATTAAAATGTGGTCTAATATCAAGAACTAGTTAATAGTTGGTCTCCAGCCTGTGCAGTAGCTCTGCCTTTTCTATTGATCTAGCAGATTTCTCTCTCTGCCTTGAGACACCGCATGTAGGAAAATATACACTTCTTGTCTCCTTTCATGAAAAAATGAACACGAGCTGTGTGCGCCTGTGGAAAACTGGAGCGAGCATCATGGGTTTTCTTTCTGCTGTTTCCTTTTCTCTCCTATAATTGCGGACTTTTTTGTTACTTAGCTCAGATGCTCAGAATCTGTTCTCTCTTTGTAGCTGATAGAAAGTGTGTGTATCTCTTAGCTGTTCCAAGGGGAAAAGATAAACACAGGCAGGATAAAAAAAAAAAAAAATCTGTTAGAACTGAAAGATGCTGACTCAGGTTTACATCTGTATTACAGTAGCCACAGTTGTTAGTAAACACCAGAAATAATTCTCTGTAGCACGATCCTGCAGAAGTAAATTAGAGTTGCACGTGGTGGAGATGAACATTGGCCAAGCACTTCTTTTTTTCATTTCTTTTGGAGACAGGGTCTCGCTTTGTAGTTCACGCTGGCCCTGAGCTCACTATGTAGCCCAGGCAAGCCTCGAACTCAGCAATCCTCCTGTCTCTGCCTCCCGAGTGCTGGGATTATAGGTGTGAGCCACCACGCCCAGCCAAGCACTTCTTTTTTCTCCTGTTTTACTACCTGCAGTGGAAAATCAAGGATATATGAGACACAGACACTTAAAATGTGAGTCGTGTAGCTTAAAAAATTAACCCATGTCGCAAATATATTTAAAATCTATTTTTCGTCACTTGCCTCTACAATTCATTTTCTTCAAATTAAGTACCATTCTGGTTGCATCATATTTAATGGTTTCCTGTCCACAAGATTTTTGTATCCTATTTATCACTTTCCCACCCTTCTGCTTCTGTACTTAGAAGTTAATTGATTTATCAATCATTCGTTTAACAAGTCAACATTCATGAAATATAGATAAGGTGTCAATGCACTCTGCCAACTATATGAAATCAAGACAGAAATCAGCATTTTATTTAAACTCTTGTGAGCTCGGCTGTCTGTGTAAGGAAAACAACACTGAGGAAATGACCAGGGATCAACGGGCTGAAATATTATTCTGGACAATGAACTCTGTTGATAATAAAATTGGCACACAGTTTTGGGGTAGGAATTTCCCACCCTTCACCCCAGTCCTAGGTACACTGAAAATACTAAACACATAAAAATAGTCTTCTTGTACGTAAAGTCTAAGAAAACTTAGGTAAGTATACTTTATAGGCGAGAAGTTTTTGTTTTGTTTAGCGTTTTTCTCCTTCCTGGCCCAGTGCTGAGCCGGACTGCTGGGAGTTCCTCTAGCAACACACAGTTCCACTTCCTGGGGGGGACACACTGGGGCTCTTGGCGGGAGCCGGATATGCCCTCCCATTGGAGGACAGAGAGCCGGCGGGGGGCGGGGCAGATAGAGAATGAAGTGCTTGGACCAGTTTCCGTTCTGCACAGCAACCGCTCTGCGAAGCAGCTGTGCTGGGATGCCAAGGGTTTTCCTTGTCTAGTTTTCGTTACCGAAACCAAAAATAAAAAAAAGATGATGATTTTTGTGGTTCCTCCCCCATGTGCTCCCAGACAACAGTGGGAAAGTTAAGAAAAAACCATCCCTTGTATATATTACAGGGGTAGAAAAGGCAACAAATAGAGGTGCTGGAATTAAAATTCTGGAAATGCTGCTTTAAGTAATCTGGAATGGCAGGTAGTGCAAGTGCCTATTTGGAACTGGCAGCTCTTTTTCCGGACTCCTCAGGGCTGCTGGATCATTGAACTTAAAATGTCTGCTCTCATCAGCCAGCCTGCAGCGTGACATCTCTGTTGTAGCACACACGGCAGGTTTGTCTGAGGATTCTCAATTTCATCTACGTTCTTCCCTTCCCACCTCCAGATTTATGTCAATGGAGCAGTTTAAAGTCAAGAACTTTAGATCATTGGATTTTTCATAGGCACTTTGAAAAGCAGCATCAAAGGCTGGAGTCCCTGTCATTTCTCATCCCGGGCCCAGAGACGTGAAGGTTGTGGGCCCGGGAGGTCTCAGGACTCCTCTAGGGCGCGCGCTGCACCATGATCCAGTTAAAGGAGGACAATGAAACTAAGGTACCGAGAACTCAAAATGCCCTGAGCGGCAGAAGCAATGTTAAGTACTGTCCAACTTGACCTTGCAATGTTTGTTCATCTTTGTCCAGTATATTTTTCAGTGATAGGATATTGTATTAAAAATACTGAAAACTCTAAGTGTGAATTTTGCCTTGAAAGCAGCCTTCAGGAGATAGTAAATTACACTTTCGTAATCGCACGAGTGCAGCTCAGTACCAACGTGCTGGCAGCCTGTTAGGAGGATCAATCTCTGTTGTGCTTTATTCACTCTGCATTGCAAGAGAATCAGAGTATTACGCGGTGCTTCTGGAATGTTTTAGTGCTACTTAAGACCCGAATTTGCGCCTAAATTTTGCTGACTGGAGGAGGCAGAGAGGCCCAGCTCCACGCTGTCTGAGCGCAACACTCCACCATTGGGCTGGGGAATCGTTTCCTCTGTTCCGTGTCTTCAGGAATATATTTCATATACTTCTGAGCGTGTATCCACGGAAAGCCTTAATCCCCCCCCCCTTTCTCTTTCACTAATCTTGAGGTCATTGACCTATTTTTCTTCTGTATTATCAAAATATCCCCAAGGAGGGGGCCGGAGATTTAGCTCAGTGATTCTGGCGCCTGCCTCGCAAGCGCAAGGTCCTGAGTTCGATCCCGGTAACCACATACAATGCTGGGCGTGGAGACTCACGCACACCAGCAATCATTACCACATAGCACAGTGCTGGGCGTGGTGGCTCACGCATGTAATCCCAGCACTCGGGAGGCAGAGGCAGGAGGATAGCTGAGGCTTGCCTGGGCTACAGAGTGAACTCAGGGCCAGCCTGAACTACAAAGCGAGACCCTGTCTCAAAAAGAAAAAAAAAAAAATAAAAAAATCCTTATGGATATGAAGTTGTGTAGAATTAGGAAACCTGGTATGTTGTGGTTCACAGGCCATTAAGGTTGAATTTAGCCGGCCATTATCTCTCACTAAGAAACTAAAAGGGAAAATAAAATACAAGTGTATATTTCAAAAAAATACCTTACCCACTTTTATCATTGAGATAAAAAAATACTATTCTGATTACAAATTATATTCTAGCTGGACACTAGATTTCACTTATTAGTGTTTTAGGTTCATAATAAAAGTAACTCAATCTTTTATGCGACTGATATTTATTCCTTGAAAATTCGCAACAGCTCACCTAAGATGTTGCATCTTATTAGCTTATTAAAAGTAATGCATTGGGAAAATATGACTGTAATTATAAACTTAATAAGATCTATAATTAAATGAACGTCTATTATACAACCAAATGTATCAAGAGGTTTCTATGATTCCATTAACCCTTGACAAAGAAAAATTAGATAAATTTCAATGTGTCATATTAGGGCCAATAAAATTTACATGTGATATAAAAACTATGGAAAGAAATTAACCCACATCTGGTTATTGCATGATAGCATTTTCCACTGCTTCAGATGATAATATTTTAATATTTTTGTTTTATATGATAAAAGATCTCACTGTGTAAAGCAGACTGACCTCAAATTCTAGACCATCCTCTTACCTCAACTCCTACTTTCTGGATTTATAGGTATGTTCCTCTCTGCCCAGTTATAGTAGTTTTTGAAACAAAGACAAATACTGTGTGGCCTCTGAGATAATATGTTTCTAGGAAAATATTTCTATTGTTAATGTCAAAATTTCGGGCAGAGTTATGCTTGTCCACTCTTTTCAAAAAATTCATCTTTACTGCTTTTGATATTACAACCACATTTTTAATTTGAATTTCAACAAACATTCAGATAGTGAGATTGTAACTTTTATTAAAATACTGTTGTTTTATGTATTTTAATTATGTAAGGCAAATTTTTTCTCTATACATTTATTATCTAATTTTCTTCAAATATTTCCATTTTTAATATAAATAATGAAATATTAAATTATTTGCATTAGACTGGTAAATGAAATGTTTTCCTGAGAAGGTTTTTTTTTTTAGAGAATATGCAAAGCATTTTTAAAATCGATTTTATTGGTACATTTTATGTACATTATAATCACATTCAACATTGAGAATTTGTTTCTATTCATGGCACGTCTTGATTCTGTTTTTCCCATAGCCCTGCCCTCCCTACAACCGTCAACCCCCTATATGCATAAGCTTTGTTTCCTTTTTTAACTATCAAGCTTTTTTCTTTCCCTTCTTTACTTTCCCCTACCACCCTTTCCCGTTTCCTTTTGAACATTTTCTTCTCATTTCACAATGTCTATCATACATTTTAGAACTCATTTACACCTTCAGTTTCTCATACCAGAGAAATGATATGGTACTTACACATCTGTGTCCTGTTTATTTCACTTATGAGTATATCCTCAAGGTTCATCCATATGAGTATAAATGACTCAAATTTATCCTTATGGTGAAGTAATACTCCATTTTATTAAAAAAATCTATCCAGTCACCAGTTGATGGGCATCTGTTTTGTTTCCAAGATTTAGCTATCACAAACTGAGCTGCTATAAACATGAGTGCACATTCATCACATTCACATGATATGAATCTTTTGATTCTTTCATATATACACCTAGGAGAGGAATACCAGGGTCAAATGGGGCTTCTAATCCCAGTTTTCTTGAAGAATCTCCACAATGACCTTCTGGTCACACCAGTATATATTCCCACCAAGAGTGGAGAAGGGTTCCTTCTTCCACACAGCCACACCAGCATTTATTGTTTGTTGAATTCATGATAGTAGCCATTCTTTCTGTAGTGAGATGGAATCTCAGTGTTGTTTTCATTTGCATCTCTCAAATGACCAATGATATTGAACATTTCTTCATGTGTTTCTTAGTTTTATGTCTTCATCTAAAAAGTGTTCACTTCAGATGTCCGCTTTTGAACTGGATTTTTAAATTGGGGGTGGGGGGGGTGCTGGTTTTTTAAAAGTCCTTAGATAGTAGCCCTTTGTCTGGGAAACAACTGGGCAAACTTTCTTCCCATATTGTAGGTTGTGTTTTCATTCTGCTGGTGGTTTCCCTTGCTATGCAGAAGCTTTAAATGATATCCCAGTTGTTGCTTCTTTCTGCAAGTTCCTGTGCTGCTGAGGTTTTGTTCATAAAGTCTTTCCCTATGCCAATGTCTTCAAGAGTTTTACCTAGCCTGTTTTCCAGCAGGTATAGTGTTTCTGTTTCAAAATGTAGGTCTGTAATATAATTTGATTTTAGTTTAGTGCATAAAGAGATAGATTTGCTTTAGTTTTTGGCAGGTTAAAACCCAGTTTTTCCAGCACTGTTTGTTAAAGAGTTATCTTTAACAAAGATAAAAGCTATCTTTCCTCCAGTGAGGGTGTTTGGTTCCTTTGCCGAAGATGAGGTGGCTTAGTATATCTGGAGTTGTTTTTGGACCTTGTAGTCTGTTCCAGTGATACTTGGGTCTCTTTTTTTGCCAGTACCATGCTGTTTTGTCACTGTGACTTTGTAGTATAGTTTCAAATTGGGGATTGTGGTACCCCCTGCCATGTTCTTGTTGCCTAGAACTGCATAACATTTTCAAATATTTTATTAAGGTTATACTATTTTAATTCTTTCTGAGCATTTATTTATTTGTTCATCAAATAAATGGTGGCTGTTATTTGGGTCATTGCATTAGTAAAATATATGACAGATGTTCTTTGGTTCCAGAATCTTAACTTTTATGGAAGATTAATGATTACAATTAGCCAACTAAAGAAAGGAACTAAAAGTGAGAGTTTTGAAAACAAAAATGAAGAGACTGACAGGAATAGGAGGTTTAATTGAAATGGTTATGAATCATAGCATATCCTGAATCTGAGACATGAAATCAAAGAACAACCCAGTAATAGAGCTAAGAACAGGAAAACCTTCCAGGTGTAAGAACTATTTTACAAAAAGACCCCAACAAAAGTAGCATTTAATAGGTTCAAAAAATTAAAAAAGATTATAGTGGACCCCATCAATATAGTTTCCAATCAGTATGAAACCATATAGGTTAGTTGATATTATGTAGAAATTGGGAACATGATAAATAGTAAGGAAGGGTTCTATCTCAGCAATGGAGGACTTGCCTTTCACATATAGAGTCTTGAGCTCTGCAATCAGCATGAGAGAGAGAGAGAGAGAGAGAGAGAGAGAGAGAGAGAGAGAGAGAGAGAGAGATGGGGGACAGGGAGAAGGGGAGGAGGAGAGAGAGCAGAGGGGGGAGGGAGAGAGAGAGAGAGAGAGAGATTGTCATTGCAAACTGTGTTTGGAGACCCAGTGAAGATTTTAACCAAGAAACTAATAGATTCTGTTGAACATTTAAAATTTTAAAAAAGAGTTGAAATTTCTGTCAATACTTGGAGGACAAAATAGACTTCGAAAATGCAGTTTCAGTTTAGAAATTTCTGTTTGTGTGAACTTGAGAGAGGAGAGTAAAAATAAAGAGTTAATGGTGAGGTCAATATATATTTTAGAGATAATTAATAGAAATAATATAATTAAATTTGAAAAACTTAGTGGATTTAACACTTGATGGTTCCATTGTTATAATCTTTAAATTATTAACTTTAACTATATGTAGCAATTCTACTTTTGAAATAAGTTTGAAATCATAAATCTATAAACATGGTCAAAATTTGCATGTTAAATCAAGTATATATTACTGCATAAATTTGAGTAATTATTATTCTGAGCTTGGGGAAATATCTACAAGCTACTGTAATATTCATGAATATTGTATGAATAACTCTCCTTATTGTGTCCTTTAAAGATAAGATGATCCTCTCCAAGTATTTTTTGAAATAATGAAAGTGGCAAATAAAATTAGTACAAATAGATACTTCTAAATTCACTTCTAAATTCACCCTCATTCTTAAGAGTTTAGCTTACACATCTTATGAAACTTTAGGTATACATTTAGTTGTATAAAAAATTAACTTTGGGGCTGGAGATTTAGCTCAGTTGTCCCAGGACCTCCCTGACAAGTGCAGGGTCCCTGGTTCAATCCCCGGTAACCACATACAATGCTGGGCGTGGTGACTCATGCCCACCAGCAATCAGTACCACACACCACAGTGCCTGGAGTAGTGGCTCATGCCTGTCATCCCAGCACTTGAGAGGCAGAGGCAGGAGGATTGCTGTGAGTTTGAGGCTTGCCTGGGCTACAGAGCGAGCTCAGGGCCAGCCTGAACTAAAAAGTGAGACCCTGTCTCAAAAAAAAACAGATTGACTTTGGACTTTCCTTTGGTGCTGAATCATATACATCAGCAGTATATTATGTAATTAACAGATCACATACATGAATCAGAATCTAGTTCTACTAAACAAATCTGTAATCTGTACCAAGTTTTATATCTTCTCTTTTCACCATTTTATATACCATATGAACTAGGTGTATGTGTGTGTGTGTGTAGATTTATATTTACTCATGTTTTTAGTATATGTTTGAGGTGCTATTTTTTCATATTTTCCATGGTTCATTTTTCATAGTTACTGTAACTTCTAATAGCTGACTTTATATAAGAAATAGGAAAATTGGGAGAACATGAATGTGTGTTTATTATCATCAGTTTTGAAGTACATCACATATCTTATTGAAATCGTTTTCCTTGTCTTGAAATAGTTCAACTCCTTTGGTTTGAACTTTACTACTTTTTTTTTTTTTTTGAGGCAGAGTCTCACTTTGTAGTTCAGGCTGTCCCTGAGCTCACTACGTAGCCCAGGCAAGCCTATAGCAATCTTCCTGCCTCTGCCTCTGCTTCCCGAGTGCTGGGATTACAGGCATGAGCCATCACACCTGGCCTGAACTGTACTTTTAATGTAAAAAAAAAATGGAAAATGGAGGAGTGTTAAATTTTTTTTACTTTTTAGGTGCTCATTTTTCTTGGAGTTGTCATTGGGATATTTTGTTTGTTTACTTTGTGTATTAAGAATGTAAAATTGGGCCAGAGATTTAGCTCAGTGGTTCCGGCACCTGCCTCACAAGCGGAAGGTCCTGAATTGGATCTCCAGTAACCACATACAATGCTGGGCGCGGTGACTCATGCCCACCAGCCATCAATACCACATACCACAGTGCTGGGTGTGGTGGCTCACGCCTGTCATCCCAGCACTCAGGAGGCAGAGGCAGGAGGATTGCTGAGTTCAAAGCTTGCCTGGGCTACATAGTGAGCTCAGGCCCAGCCTGAACTACAAAGTGAGACCCTGTCTCAAAAAAATAAAAAAAATTAAAGAATGTAAAGTTGTTGAATCTTACTTTGCATTTTAATATAATCATAATATTTTCCATCACACATTTACAAATGGATTATATTTTGTTATGAATAAGTAATCATTTATTTATTCTTTCCTGTGAGCCAAATACACAACTTAGAAACTAGAACATTACACAGTGATCCCATCTCCTTTGGCCTTCTGCGCAACCCCCCCAACTTCCTCTCAAAAGAGCTCATATGGTTATATGCAATAACGAACAGAGAGGACATAAAACTTGGTCACTCTGTGGATAAAAGTGTTTGCTGTATTTCTTTTATTTTTCTTAAGACTAAAAATAATTGCTTATTTTTTGTGTCGTCGAATTTTATGAAAAGTTGTCACTCACCGTGTGGCTCTCGTCCTGGCCGAACTGGCCGCTCTCGTCTAAGAGGCTCTGCAGAAACTCAACTGCCATGTAAAATGTAGCGGCCTCAAAATGCATAGTAGTGTCTACTCTACAGGATCTAAGAAAAAGTAAGAATATCCATTCTTCAGAGGGCTTATCTTTCCTGGATTGTCCAGTGCATTGACTGTCGAAAAAATTCTAAATGATCCACTAGTAGAAGTTTTTAATGTTCTTTTCTTTCCAGTATTGTGGCAAAATTATGCCGCCACTTAGTTCAAATTTGATTAGTAGACATTCTTTGCCATCTTATCATCTTTTCCCTAGTTTCAGTTTAGAGACTGAGCACAAAGGCCACTGCAAACTATGCTAAGACAAGAAGGATTTAGCTCTGCCCACTGTGTCTGTGCCAGGAAATTGTGAGCTGGCCTTCATGAGGCTTGGGTGGGACTCAGGGGAGGACTCACCGTGCGGTTACCTTTAGCAGAAAGACTGTGAGGCCAGCCATCCTGTCCCTTCCAAATGAGATCCAGCTGAGAGATACAGCTCAGCAGGAATTGGTTGCTGGTCCCTACAGTGGAGATGGGCAGTGCCACCGTTCTCTTGCTTAGTGGCTAATCTGTAAAGGCAGGTAAGGCAAGAATAGGCTGATTGAAGGGGGCATTTTTCATCTCTACCTAGGCCTTATTTCAAGGAAGCATGGCATCAGTAAATCATCTTGATGACCTCTTACCTGCACATAGAATGCCCATACGTGCACATAGTTTATTCAATTCAGGAATTGTTAGACATGGAAAATGCAGTTATAGACAGTTTCCTTCCAACAGGAAAAACCTTCTTTCAAAGGTAAAAAGGAGACATTGAATATTTTTAGTGCGTAAACGTTAAACCACAGTGTGATAATACACTAAAGAAACTGCAGATAGACCTGACCCTATTATATAGCCAAACCCATTTAATAAATGGCATGCAGACCCTCAGGATATACAGTAATTAGTCTTGTAAAAGAGTTTTACTTGTGGTCAAGTAAAAGAACTTGACCACATCCTTCATCAGACTTGGTTCACTCTAAATCCAGGCACTAATTAGGCTAACAGTCTCTTTAAACTGATGGACTTAAACTGGGAAAAACAAGCTTCGTATAATCTCTAAATTTTTCAGAAAGTAAACATTCACTCTATAACTGGTCTCTGCCCACCAAGACAAAGAGGAAGTAGGCGCATTGTCTTCCTTCATGAGTACATTTCAGAGAGAACATCTTCACATGATTGAGAATGGCACTTCAGGAAGAGGGAGAAAGGAATTACATGGATTCTAAAATAAATACTCTAGAAAGGATGGGTCAGGGTTCATTGGGTCAGCTTGAGAAGTTTGGCTAAGAGAAGCTTAAGTAAATAGTTTCAGCTCAGCCCCCTGGGGTATGGAAGACCCCTCCCCCCCCCCATGGTTAAAGGGGAAATGAACAAGGGTGCTTACGCTGCTGTGCGTTCCAGGCCTTTGGGGAAGTACTTCAGCCTGTAGTGTGTGGGCAGATCCTCTGCACCCTGCCTCATCTCACTCTGCAGGGAACCACCGTAAACCAATCTTGTAAATTCATATACATCTCTTGTGTTACATCTGCTTCTCTAGTAAATACTGACTGATACTGGGAGGAAAGAAAATGTTCATTTTTGTTTGTAAAATGGAGAATGAAGCCTCATCATTTTAAATAATATGGGCCCTTTTGGTTTTAATTGTTCGTCTAAAGAGATTCTTTATAGTCTGTACATAAACATGTGTTTATGTGTTTTCTGAGCTTGCACAGAGGTTCTGGCAGGAGCGCATCTGCTCGCTTGTGTTGATCTGTGGAAGAACAGGCCTGCATCTTCTCTGTGGGGAAGGGCACCCTCTTCCTCCAGCCCTCAGAATTCGGAGTCACACAGTGAAGATGTGAGGGAGGGGGCGAGGGAGGGAGGGACCCCTGCTCTGCATGCCAGACTGACCAAATCAACCCTGGATTAATGGAGTGACACATGTCACCCTTACTTTATATACTTTTTGTATTAGATACATTTTATCAGTTTGTAGGTCTTTTGGGTTTTAATGTCTTTTGATTAGAACTTTTAAAATTATTGACATCAATGTCCCTGTTTTTTTTTTTTTAATTTTAGGTATATCATTTAACAAACCCTTATGTAAGATTAGAGAACTATCCACCTGTATTTTCTTTTGAAAAGTAAACCACATTGCTGGTAGAAGAGCTTATGTACAACCTCTTCATATATCTAGAATTTATTTGAATATTTATCAAAAACTCTCTTTTATACGTAAGTAACTTTTCATTCTCCTCGCCTTCCTCTTCTTTTTTTCCCTCCTCCCACTCCTGGTCCTGTTTCTCCTCCTTCTTCCTTCTCTTTTAACTCCTTCTCTCCCCTCTTCCTCCTTTGCTCCTACTTCCTGCATTAAAACTGTGATCAGGCTAGCGATCCCAAAATGGCTTTAAGAATGTACACAAGAGGGGAAAATAAACCACTCACATATCTCTAAACTTAAAACAAAATTTAGAAATGATCAAGCTTAGTTTAAAAAATATCCCACAACCTAGACAGACTGAAGGATAAAAGGCTTTTTCATCAAAAATCTAAGTTGCGAATGCCAAGAAAAGTCTCTTGAAGGAAATTAAAGTTGCTATTTTAGTGAATAGGTGAATAATTTTAAAAAGAAAATGACCATAATGCTGCTATGGATAGCATTTCAAGGACCTAGAAAGATCGGGCCAATTACACCATGCTTTTACACCAAAGTATCACTTCAAAACCCTGAAAGCTGAGGCAGGTCAAGTATCTGTCTAACAAAACAAAAAATAGGGCTGGGGATATAGCTCAAGTGGTACCAAGCCACACCAACCTTGGATGCACAAGGCCCTGAGTTCAATCCCCAATACCGCAAAAAATAAAAAAAAAACAAAAACAAATAAATAATAAAAAATATATTTAAAAATTGAAGCTATCAGAGCTGGCTCATGACATTTAAGGAAAGAAGCCATTTATGTCATAGAAAAGTGAAAAGCGAAGTATTATGCACTAGTGTAAAAGCCACAAGAAATCCACCTAATACAAGTGATGCAGATAGCTAATGCAGATCTTCAGTGTAGACAGGAAATTCTCATAGTGGCAGAAGATGACATACAAGTCTTTCAGACCTGGTGAGGATAGGTCAATGCCTGGCTTCCAGTGTCTCCAAGTGAAAGTTAATTTTCTGGTTAGAGCCTAATGAAACTAGTGATTTTAGGGTCAAACAAAGGTCCATTTATCTTTCCAAAATGTGAGGATGTGTCATAAAACCTACTTTGCCGGTGCTCTTTAAGTAGAAGGACAAAGCCAATGTTGGCAGCGTATTTCTTCATTCTAGTTTATGGGATGTTACATGTTCACTGTTGTCAGCTCTCTCAGAAAAAAAATAGGATTCCTTCGAATTACTCCTGATACTGACAGTGCATCTAGTTGCCAATGGATTCTTTTGGAAACCTACGACATTACTATCATCTTCATGATTCTTAACAGCCATTCTGTAATCTGTGAAGCATTCTTGATCATGCCTGAAGAGATAAAAGAATTTAACTCATCACTAATTAAATAGTTCATCTGTTTGCTGGTATTGTAATGCCAGCAGTTTTAACTATAGATGAAGATTGTCTTTCTAGATTTTTCAAAGAATAAATATATAACTTTATTGATTATCTTTTTTCTTTTCCCTATTTTATTGATTTTCCTGTATTTTACTAAAAATTGACTTTAATTTATCTTGATGTGATCTTCTATTATTAATCTCACATTTTTGTGTTAGAAAGTTTGCTTGCTGGGTTAAGAACTTTTAACTCACTTCCTTTTAAAAACCACTTACTGCTATAAATGTGGTGTGAAATCTCAATTCTGTGAGATGAAACAGATTTTTGATATGCAATCTTATTCTTGATTTTAAATATTTTGAAATATAAATTATAATTTACTTTGTTATGATTCATTAGGTTATTCAGTAAATTATATTTAACTCACTAATTTGTTGGATTTCACACTTTGTTTAGAAAATTACTTCAATTTAAATTGTATTTTGGCCAGAATATATAGTCTAAAACAATCTGTGATGTTTACTGATACCAGTATTCTAACTGATGCATGAATGTTTCATATGTGTCTGTAAGTAGGTCAACCTAAAATTACAGAAATCAGAACTACTTCAGATCATGGCGACATGACCAAACTTACTCAATGTTCAATTGTTCACCTTTCAAACTTTAATTATCTGTTCTCTCTGGAGGTAATTATCTCTCTGGATAATTGATCGAAAGCATATTTAAATCGTCCTCTCTGCAAAACCCCTGCAGTCCTATAGATGTGTATTGCTTTTATATATTCAGGCTATGCTTCAACTTACTATATTTAAAATACATATATAGTTCCATTACATTATTTTTAAAGTTTGAGTCAGCTTCTTTATTCTCAAATATGTTTTGGTGTTAGATTATATATTTCAATATTAACGTGGATATATCAGTTTTTTTTAAAACTTTTCTTGCTTGTTCATGCATGTGTTTGGGGAAGAGGGCGATGGAAAATGATGGAGTCTTCACTGTCCAGAAGATGCAGGAGCTACATTAAAAAAAAAAAAAACTATTTTGCACTTGAGCTCTAACTACTGTAGAACAGAAGTCAAATTTCTATTGCTTGAGGAAAATTTTTGGTGCCTTAAAGCATAACAATGTTTGCTCTCCTCTAAATGTTGTGTGTGAGAGAAGAATAACCACAATGAGAAAATTAGCAAGCAGAAAATTGACATGTGATTATCCCGTGTGCTTAAAGTGTCCACTGCACAGGCAAACATTTTATATGGCAAGTGACAACTGTTATTGTACCGCTTGACCTGGTGTCACGTTAGCTGTCGGAGGTGATCTCCCGTGAAAGAGACACTTCCATGTAAGAGAAGCTTTTGCAAGAACCACAGTGTGCATACAGAGGGTTTTACCAGAAGCTGGGTGGTTGAATTTGGTGATTCAATTTCAAAGTAAAAGCTGAGAAATGTGTAATTTTCAAAGTACCAGATATATTTAGCTTCTGCGCACCCAACCTGAACACAATTAGTGCCTTAGAAAAATATCCCAGAGACAAACACAAACACAAATGCAAGCTATGTGGGTTATCTATTTTAAAAAGGAAATGATTTTTAGAACCTCTAGTGTCAGAGCCTACATAGGTTTAAAAAACCTGTGGAATGTTCACCTACTAAACGAAGTATTTTGGTGTTACTAAAAATGAAACTGTCTTGCTCAGTTAGAGACAAACTCAGTCTAAATATAAGTACTTTGTAGAATAAGAAATGAAGTCTTAAAAGTTTTATGACAGTTTGAATAGGCAACTTACCCTTCTCTTATAATGAAAACTATAAAAGTAAAAAACAGGGATGTAGTTCAGTGCAAAAGGCCTGGATTTAATCCTGACAATGAACAAATTTATTCTTTTCAGTTTTAAAAATTAACTCCATGACCGAGGATTTAGCCCAGTGGCACAGCATCCCTGGAAAGTGTGAGGTCATGAGTTTGATCATTGGTGTGTGTGTGTGTCCATATATATATGTGGACACACACATATACACACATACACACATGGACACACACATACACATACACACATGGACACACACACACATACACATGGACACACAATATACACACATATGGACACACATACATGCAAGCACACACATATGGACACACATACACACACATGGGCACATGCATACATATACACACATGGACACATATATATACATATACTCATATGGGCACACATATACACACATATATGCATACATATGGCTGCACACATACATACATATATACACATACGAACACACATACATACATATACACACATATGGACACATACATACACAGAGAAAGGAAGTAGCTACTAGGGAAAGAGCAATCTCCCCCAAGGCCCTCTGAGGAGAAATGCTTGCAGTCACGTTTCTGTCACCACTCCTCACTTCTGCAGAACCCTCCCACTGCGGGCGGTAAACACAACTACGGGCCACTCTGCTACACAGTTCTTCTAGAAAGTTGTCACTTACGCTTCAGTCACAATTATGTAGAGTACTCTCAGGTTTTTATTCTTTCAAAAGATATCCATAATATCATCTGCTATGAATTTAATATCGATTTTTTTTTTTTTTTGCGACAGGGTCTGGCTTTGTAGCTCAGGCTGGCTCTGAGATCACTATGTAGCCCAGGCAAACCTGGAACTCAGCAATCCTCCTGCCTCTGCCTCCCAAGTGCTGAATATTGGTAATTCTTATCATGGTAAATGAAATGGTACCATAGATAACCAATCTTACAGTGGGAAGACAGCAAAAATTACAGGAATTTATTCTCTAAAAGACTTCAAAATCAAAAAAGTCAGGTTTGGATTGTGTGAATAGGATGACTGCTAACGCTGAAACTAGAAAAAAGTTGACATTTGTTAAAAGGCCGATGATTTCTCCTGAGGGAATTTCTCCTGAGAAAGAGGAGGTCCGTGTCCCTGATGAAAAACCCTCAGGACACTGCAGGACGCACATAAACTGTGGGCTTCTTCCTGTGGGACGGGGTCCAGGTGTCATCAAATTACAGTGAGGCCTGACTCAAGTTCTGCTTTTATAATGCGTTTGTATTATGTCAAACATTAAGTTCTAGATCACGCTGAGACCTACGCTGTAGGTTGAGAGAAATGTGTCCTTTTAAACTTTTTTTTAAATGAAAAATGGTTAACACTCGGACCTACGTGGGTCTGTAGGATACTTTTCAGGGCATGTCCTTGTTTTCAGAGTAAGTGGCAACTCAATTTATGATCTTAATTTGTTTTAAAATCTGGGGGGAGATGGCCATGTTTGTGTTTGTGTGGGGAAGATGCCCATGATCTTGTTTGTCACTCACTGCAGACTTTGTGAATGGAAGCAAAATTCTCCTGACGACTTGTTTCTGAACTGAGTTGTTTGCAAACAGAAACATTCGTGAACCAAAGTGTGACTGTACAGGTACCTAAGAGTAAGTGGTGTTACATGGTGTTAGGCTTTGAAAGATGCACATTTTCAGGGTCTAGTTTGACACTGAATTGTCAGATCTCAGCCGTATGGCTTCAGATAAAACCTCTGATTGCACAACTGTGGCTCTTGTTAGATCTTCCATTACAAGTGTCTGCCACTCAGGGGATCACCTCTGCCCGCTGAAGTGATGCCAGGTCAGGCCTCACAGTAACAGTTTGTCACTTCCCATATGAAATGTTTTCCCCGGCAATGCAGAGGACACTTTGAATGGATTGGATAAGCATTAAAATTTCTGTGTTGCTGGTTTTCCCATTGTGGTTATTTTTCTCTTGTATAAAACATCCAGAAGAAGATAAAATATTGATATTTAAAAAATGAGTACATATGATACCAAGGCTAATCTTGTAGGTGCAAATTCCTTAATATTTAAAAAAAATTTACTATTGCATATTAGAGTTGATGAACTCCATAATTTTGAGCACTATTACTTTATAACCCTGTAATTTTTGTATAATTATGTTTTGATGAAATTACAGAATAGGAAAAGGAGATAAATTTAGATGACATGTACATGTTAGTATGTTGCAACTTTTAAGTAAATGCTTATAAGTTAAATGCTTATAAGTTAAATGATTGCTTTGCAGTGCAGTCTGATTACAATGAGATTCCTCAAAACTCCGGGAAACAAACAAACATCCTATATCAACAACTCCACAGATGTCAGCAAACACACACACACACATGCAGAGAAGGAATTCTCGCCACATCTATGCATCTATCTGGAAATATAATCACTTTAATTCCTTTTATAATGAAAATATACTGGAAAAAGGAAAAAAATATGATTTACAATCAAGAATAATAACTTGCCCTAGGTTAAAAATAGTATTTGTGTTTTATGGACAGCAGCTATTTTTTAAAAAATATTACATTCTGCCGGGCAAGGTGGCTCACGCCTGTCATCCCAGCACTCAGGAGGCAGAGACAGGAGGATTGCTGAGTTCAAGGCTTGCCTGGGCTCCATAGTGAGCTCAGGGCCAGCCTGAGTTACAAAGTGAGACCCTGTCTCAAAAAAAAAAATTTACATTTTGTCAGAAGATAATAAGAGCAGATATCCCTGATGTTTTTATAAGTAATATAAAATCATGAGAATCTTGGGTGAAATAAGATAATTAAATGTATAGAAGTATAAATTAAAAAAAAAACAAATGAGAAAAGAGCTACTGTTGTACTATTTGCCAAATTTTTGATGTCTCACTTCTTGGAAGTTTGCTTGATGGTCATGCCTGTTTTGACTTTTTTTTTTTTTTCTTTTTGAGACAGGGTCTCGCTTTGTAGTTCAGGCTGGCCCTGAGCTCACTATGGTGCCCAGGCAAGCTGCCGCGAACTCAGCAATCCTCTTGTCTCTGCCTGTTTTGACTTTTTAAAAAATCTTTATTGGAACTTTGTATATACACATCATGACCACACTCAATGTTGAGAATTTGTACCAGTGTATGCACAGTTTAATTCTCATTTTTTCCCATTCCCCTACACCCCACAACCTCCCACCACGTAATTACGTAAGTTTTGTTTCCCTTCATTACCATCACATTTTATCTTTATCCTTCATCACACGCTCCTCCACCACATTTCCCTTTGGATATTTACTATTTCACTATATCAATCATACATTCTAGAACTCATTAACATCTTCAGTTTCTCTTACCAGTGAGAAGACACAATATTTACACATCTGTGACCTATTTATTTCACTTATGAGTGTGTCATCAAGATACATCCATTTGACTATAAATGACTCAAACTTTTCATTCTGTAAGGCAGAGTAATACTTCATTTTATAGAAAATCCACATCTTCTTTATGTAGTCTCCATTTGGTGGGCATTTGGGTTGTTTCCAAAACTGAGCTCTTACAAACTGAGCTACTATGAACATGCGTGACATATGTCATTATGATGCGATTCTTTTAATTCTTCTGTGTATATTTCTAGCAGGGCAATAGCAGGGTCAAATGGGACCTCTAATCCTAGTGTTCTTAGGAATCTCCACACCGACTTCCATAGAGGTTGTACCAGTTTACATTCCCAGCAACAGTGGAGAAGTGTTCCTTTTTCCTCCACAGCCTCACCAGCATTTGTTGCTAATTTCAAGATAGCAGCCTTTCTTTGTGGCGTGGGATGAAATCTCAGTGTTGTTTTCATTTGCTTCTCTTGAATGACCAGTGATGTTGAGCATTTCTTCATATGTTTCTTGGCTCCTTTTACTTCTTCCTCTAAAAAGTGTCTGTTCATTTCAGCTGCTCATTTTTGAACTGGGTCTTTAAATTTAGGGGGGCTGATTTTTCTCCTGCAATGATACACACTTTGATTGAAGAAAGTGAAGTAACTATACTTTTTTAGTGATACTGGAAAATTACTTAGTATCTCTTGCAAACAATCAGGAAAATTCTCATTTGACACTATAGCAAGTCTCAAGTTGTGTGTTCAATGTCTAGTGAAATATATGATTATAAACCATACAAGTAATACTTTTTAACTTGGCATATGTAAAGAGAATGAATGTTCTAAAAAGCAAATTATGTGTTCATGTTATTAGGAAAATAATCTGACCTAGAAGTCCCAGAGACTATTTCAAAGGGTGCAGATTTTAGAAATCATGATGATTACTATTGCTATTTTATTAAATCAATTTAAACTCAAATAATATATGAGTAATGGGTATTTACATTTTTCTATAAATTTAAAAACTGTTATTCTATGTTTATAGAAATTACTTAAAATTGGTAGGAATGGCAAAATTATTTTAAAATAGATAAAGTTTAGGGAAATACTGCCATATCTAGTTTAGATTCTTTACATTAATTCTTCTAGTACATATGTGTGAAGTTAATTTTTTAAACATAAAATGTTAATATTTTTATTTCCAGAAACACTGTCATGGGCTGAAAACTAAAATTCTCTTTATAAAAATAGTGATGATATTCCTAACAGTGTTTTCAAGGAATGTAAATAAGGATGTTTTTCTGAAAATAGAAATACTTCACAAAATAAATTAATGTCAATTTAGAGCATGTTAGTTGCCTTAAAGTGAATATGCATATCTCATTTGCATATAGAAGTTTATATAAATGAGTACAGGCACAGATTCAGATACAAATATAAATTAATATAAATAGATAAAGGCTTAGACTAAATGGTATATTTTCAAGTATTTCTCAAAATCTTAAAATTTTTACAACTAAGTATTAATGAGAATGCAGAATGAATGCATCTCAGTGTAATTTTTATTAAATTATATGTGGCATCTATACTCTTCTTGTCTCATACCTAAAAGTTTTGTTTTTAAAAATATTAAAAATTCATTTTAAATTAGCATAATGAGGCAGTTTGCATTAGTAAAATAATAATGAAATGTTTTGCATTGAACATTCTCCCTTCCATACATTTTTTTTTGATACCAGGAATTAAAGTCAGGACTTTGGACTTGCAAGGCAGGTGTCAGAACCACTGAGATAAATAAATACCTGGTCCCATTTATTTTTTTCTAAAGCCAAAATTTCAATTCTGATATTTATCAAATTTTATTTTAAGCAATATCTTCTTCTGAAGTCAGTCACTGTGGGAATTACTTTTACTCATATAGTCATATTTAACTAATACATTTATATTTTATAGTCATTTCTACCCCAGTATACAGTGGTAGCTAATGTGTATCAATGAGAAATATAAACATGTCAACCCCCACCTTTGTAGAACAGACTGTCTTACAGGTTTCTATTGCCCATTGTTGCAACCTTACTAATATTATTTTTGAACTTAATATTACCTTTTCTCCACTATAAATACAATTTCTCAGCTTTCAAAATAAGTAGAAGCTTAAAATTTCTTTAACTTTTGAATGCATACCTACTTTTGGTCATGATTATTAATATACTAGTATGCATGCAAACGTTTATAATAAGATTTAAGCCATAAGGCATAATTAAATTTAAAAAAATATATCAGAAATTTTTTTTTTGTCATTAAGTGTTGCAAAGCCAGACACTGTCAGTGGGACTCTGTTTTCCTCAGCCTAATGCAAGTATTTTCAGAACTCAGCATTCAAGGACACCAGATAATTCCAAATCAATTTAACCTTGGGCTTCAAACTGAGCACCCTGGAATCCTGCTATTTGTGTCAGAGGTGGAAATGGTTCATTCGAACACCTCGTGGACAGAGTGACAACTGGACTGAGGCATGGTTAACCACCCTTCAAACGGTCATGATTTCCCACTTTTATGATGTGGGCTGAGCTCCTCTTTCTCTGATCTCGACCATAAAGAGCATCCAGTAAAATTGTCTGGGCTCTCAGCCTAGTGTTTTGTTTTTCTCCTTGTTGATGGCTTGAGGGATTTGTAGAGCCTACATTTTAGGCCTGAACATAAAGAAACAATGACTGAAAATTCCTCCAGGATGGAAAATAGGTTTAAACTCATAGATTTTCTATCATTCACTAGAGTAATTGTGTTATGTTAAGTGATAAAAAGGCAATAAAAAAGAGCTAGTATTTGCTACATGACAAATTCACTTAGTTGCATGATTTCCACTAAATTTGGTTAAGGGAAATAATGAGGATTTTTAAAAATTTTATTTGGAGTATCACACAAATATAGCTACAATGTGCAGCTACAATATGTAAAAAATAGATTTTTTTGGTATTTGTCACAATCCAAACAAATAGAATATTCTAAAGATTCATTTAGTTTTTCTTTTTATGTTTAGAAATAGTAGCAACAGATTCTTTTATATGTTTTATAAGTATAATTTATATTCTGATTTAGCTTGTCTTTTGAATTTTAATTATTATAGCACTTAACATCCCAAACTCCTTGAAGTTTTCTGTCATGTGAGCTTTAAGTAGGAAATCAGAACAGGAAGATGAGCCAAACTGACCCTGGACTCAGATTTCCATGGTTGGGACCGTGAAAGTTAAACTTTTGTATTCATAAGACTTCCAGTCTCTAGTCATTTATCACATTTGCTTGAGGACTGAGATGATTGTACCTTTTACTGGTGAGCACTAACAAAATAATAATTCTAAACTGGGTGATACACAAAAACAAATATTTATTTCTTGCCCATCTGTTCCAAGCTCCATTCAGTGTACGTAGTTGCATTTCACTGCCCAGCTCCACCATGTGTCCTGGAAGAGCCCCTTTTCCATCTGAAGGAGCAGAAATACCTGCACCCAGGAAACCGTGAGCTCCTGAGCCTGTTTTGCTTTAGTCTGTAGGTGTTGGCTACGATGTCGCAGCAGTGAGGAAACTAAGATAAGGAAGGCAGTGTGAGCTTCACCCCCCTAAGTAGATTGATTTTGCAAATTCAAATTATGATTTATTCAAATGATAAAATGATTTTGCAAATCAATTTCACAAATTGATTTTGCACTGAAAATAAACCAGTGTGTTTCAGCTCACTAATAGACTCTGGAGGAGAAAAAGATCTCATGAGCAAAACCTCAGGAGAATGGGAATCAGCAACTGGGGTCTCATTTTACTGAAAAGCTTTGCACAGCAAGAGAATCCACTAACAGAAGGAAAAGATAGCCCACATGTGTTCATGAGGCCCCACTGTCCTCTAGAGGTCTACCTAATTTACCTTCTACCAGGTTTAGTGTTGTCATTTTAATATGTACGTTTTTGACCCATTTCAATTTTATTTTAGTGCGTTGTGAGAAATATGTTTTAATCTCTGACAAATTGAAACCTAGTTTTTCCAGAACATCTATCAAAGAGTTCATCTTTCTTCCAGTGAGGGTGTTCGCCACCTTTGTCAAAGATGCGGAGGCTTAGTGTGTCTGGAGTCCTTTGTGCATCTTCTAATCTGTTACATTCATCCTTGGGTCTGTTTCATTGCCAGTATCATGCTTTGTAATTGTAGTAGCTTTGTACTGTAGTTTGACGTTAGAAATTGCAATACCTCCTGCCTTGTCTTTGTTGCCCAGAATTGCTTTTGTTATTCTAGATCTCTTTTGGTTCCATATAAATTTTTGTTTTCTCTAATTCTGTGAAATATGCTGCAGGAATTTCAATCAGGATTGCGTGAAAGTATGTTTTGGAAATATGGTCATTTTTATTTTTATTATATCAGTTCTTCCTATCCAAGGATGAGAGATGTCTTTCCATTTTCTGGTGTCCTCCTCAATCTCTTTTATCAGAGTGCTATAATTTTCAAAGTAGTCTTTTATTTTCTTTTTTAGACTGATTCCTAGATATTTCATTTTTTGGATGCTATTGCGAAAGGTATTCTTTACCTTATTTCTCTAAGGTGGGTTTAGCAAAGTTGAATACACATCCCATGATGTTATTTTAACATATTCAATAAAATTTCCCTAATGATCTCAGTATTTGTGCTCTAAAACAATTAAATCAGTGTTTACAACCATTTTACCTTTAAGCCTTTGGCACAGTTAACACAAACCTCATTAAATTCAGCCTAAATTTATTGAATTTCTTAGATTGAAAGCCCTGAGTACAACAGAAACTGGTTTGCCACTGAAACTACATGAATTCTTTTAATGTTCATAGGACCCTTGAAAGTCACTGGTATATTATGTTGACCTCCTCAAAAGTCATTTAGCAATTTATTTGGAATGACACAATAAAGTACGGACTTTTCCCTGTCATTATGCCAAAAAATGCTGTCAATGGATGGCAAATAAACTAACTTCTTCTCTGAATTCCATGATGATAAGTATTTAATTTTCCACCTTGCCATAGGCATACTATTCGCTGTCCATTTTCCATTTTTCCGGGATGGATTATACAGAGAAGAACACCCACCCCTCCCGCAAAGACCACAGAGTTCTGTGGGAAGTCCTCTGCTACCTTCCTTTCTTAGTTTTCCTTCCTGAAGGGAATACCTGGATCCATTTAGGACTTTAAAATAATTATTCTATAATTATTTCATTATCCTCTTTTAATTTCTTGCTGGAAGAAATGACTGTACACACTTTATAAATTTTAATCTTTATCAGTACATTATATATACACATTACAATCACACTCCAGATTTGTACAGTATATGACATGACTTCTTATTTTTCCCTTCCTTTGCCACCCCAGCTTTGTTTCCTTTTTTGTTGTTTTTTTGTTGTTGTTTTTAGAGACAGGGTCTCGCTTTGTAGTTCAGGCTGGCCCTGAGCTCACTATGGTGCCCAGGCAAGCCTGGAACTCAGCAATCCTCCTGTCTCTGCCTCCCCAGTGCTGGGATGACAGGCCTGAACCACCACACCCAGCTGTTACCTTTTTTTTAGCACGACATTTTTTCTTTCCCCTCATTACTTACCCCTAAACTCCATTTTCCTTTGAGTATTTACTATTTCACAATATTTATCATGCATTCTAGAGCTCATTTACAGCTTCAGTTTCTCATACCAGAGAAAAGAGACAATATTTATAGATCTGTGATCTATTTATTTCACTTATGAGTATGTCCTTAAGGTATGTCCATTTGAGTGTAGATGACTCAAAATTATCATTTTTATGGCAAAATAATACTCCAGTTTATAAAAAAAAACACATCTTAATTCAGTCAAGAGTTGATGGACATTTGGATTGTTTCCAAGACTTAGCTATTGTGAAGTGAGCTGCTGTAAACATGGGCTCACATGTGTCCCTGTGATAGGAATCTTGTCATTCTTTTGTGTATCTGTATCCCCAGCAGGGGAATAGCACTGTCAAATGGGACCTATAATCCTAGTTTTTTGAGGAATCTCCACACAGATCTCTGTAGTGTTTGTACTAGTCTACATTCCCACCAACAGTGGAGAATGTTCCTTTCTCCCCACAGCCTTGCCAGCATTTGTAGCTGGCTAATTTCAAAATAGCAGCTATTCTTTTTTTTTTATTTTTATTGGTACATTGTATATACACATCATGATCACACTCAATATTGGGAATTTATACCAGTACATGACACGATTTAATTCCCAGTTTTTCCTCATTTTCCTACCCACCCCACAACTCACCACCCCCTAAATACATAATGTGATGGTAAGAAAATAGCAGATATTCTCTGGGGAGTTAGATGAAATCTCACTGTTACTGTCATTTGCATCTCTTGAATGACCAGTGACATCTAGCATTTCTTCATATGCTTCTTAGCTTCTATTACTTCTTTCTCTGAAAAGTGTCTGTTCATTTCAGATGCCCATTTTTGAATTATGCCTTTAAATTTGGAGAGGCTGGTTATTTTTTATCTCTTTATATATTCTAGATTGTAGCTCTTTGAGAAACAACTGATAAAATTTTTTTCCCACATTGTTGGTTGTCTTTTTGCTCTGCCGGTGGTTTCTTTTGCTGTGCAGAAGCTTTTTAATACGATGAGATCCCATTTGTTGATTTCTTCTGCTAGATCTCATGCTACAGTTTTGTTCATAAAATCTTTCCCTAAGCTAATGTCTCCAACAGTACTATCTAACCTGTGTTGCAGCAGGTGTGGAGTCCCTGTTTTAATATTTAGGTCTCTCGTCCACTTTGATTTTAATTAGTACATGGTGAGAGAGAGAGAGAGAGAGAGAGAGAGAGAGAGAGAGAGAGAGAGAGAGAGAGAGAGAGAGATCTAGCTTAAGTTTTTGGCAGGTTAAAGCCCAGTTTTTCTGGCTCCATTTGTTAAGGTAGCTTCCCTCTGTTGAGGATGTCTTGCTCCTCTGTCCAAGATGAGGTGGCTTCTTGTATCTGGAGTTGTCTCTGAATCTTCTAATCTATTCCACTGATTCTCAGGTCTGTTTCTTTGCCAGTACCATGCTGTTTTTTTTTTATCACAGTGACTTTGTAGTACAGTTTCCAATTGAGGATTGTGATACCCCCTGCCATTTCTTTGTTTTGTAGAATTACTTTTGCTCTTCTAGGTCTCTTGTGGTTCTAGGTGAATTTTTGGACTATTTTGACAAGATCTGTGAAATATGTACAAGGATTTCAATTGGGATTGCATTGAATCTATATAGTAGTTGTGGGAGTATAGCCATTTTGATAATGTTCGTTCTTTCTACCCAGGAGCAAGGGATGTCTTTCCATTTTCTGATATCCTCTTCAATCTCCTTTTTCAGAGTGTTGTAGTTTTCAGAGTAGAGGTCTTCCACCTCCTTTGTTAAGTTGATTCCTAGATATTTCATTTTGTGGGGGGGGGGGAATGCTATTGTGAAAGAAACTGACTTCCCAGTTTCTCTCTCAATAAGCACATTTTTCTGTACTGGAATAGATAATATCCTTACCAAGGACAGAGACATTTTGTTAGAAAAGTGTATCACTACTTATTACTTGGTATTCTGTGCTACTTTCTCTTAACTTTTGTTAGCTCAGGCAAGTGACTCACTACTGACTACTTTGAAACAACATAAGTTAAAAAACATAATGAAAGGCATTAAAATTTTGAGAGAGGCTGCATTGTTACAGGTGTTGATACCTCTAATTGGAATTCACAATAAATTTTCTAGCAAGTGCAGATTCCAAAATATACCAGTAAAATAGAAATTGTCTGGGGTTCTTTTTGGACAATATCTGAATTAGTAAGATTAACATTTCAGGAATTTTGGAAGATAGTTTTCATTGAAAAGGAGTAATTCATCTGAACTGTTTAGGCTGATTAATTTTAGACAATTCCACTATGCATTTCACATTTTTCATGAGAAAAAACCCCCAGACTTTTCATAATTCAGATCAGGCACAGATGTTCAGTACCTTTTCTGAGAACATCGTTACAAAGGCACTTGTCTCAAATAATGGAAAAATGAAAAGGATTCAAAGAATTACACAGACAGATTGGTTAAAATGCAAGAATATTTTGTCACATTCTACAATGTGCTTAGTTCAATTTTGTCACGTAATTCTTCAGAATAAGTATTGCTAAATGAGAGTAGAAAGACCATACTTTATCTATAGAAGCCTCTCAGTCAGAAAACCATTACTTCTATGAAGAACATCCTTTTAAAGGACTTTGATTTCCTCCTGTGAATAAAAAAGTGAGAAGTAAAGTATAAAAAATTTTATGTATCACTAAATGAATTAAATTTTCCTTTATATTCTATATTTGGTAGTGACTTTAAAAGGTAATTATTTGGAGATATATATCTGAGAACTCTTTAAATAGCAGTTATGATTAGTCTAGCAAAAATAGGTATCATTCTATAGAAAAGAAGCCTTTACATGTGCTATTGCTCAAGGAAAATAAATTAGAAATGATTTAGAAAAGCTGAATTTAAGTAATATTTACAAGAAGCATCATAAAATCACATTTGTCTCAGTTCATATTCATTTGCCTAGGCTAGTGTTATTTAGTAGTGCAGAACTTGCTCATGAGTATTGGGAAAACAAAAGACACTGAAATATTTCAAAAAGAGAAGGAACACAATGCAGCGACCCAGAGCTGTCCACGGTGTCACATGCCTGCAGACTGGGAACTGTTCAACAGATAGGTGGGTGGTTCTTAGAGAAGCTTCCACGCATCATGGGATTCGCTTGGAGCATCAAGGATATCGGTGAACGTGATGCCTGAGCTCTGGGGGACCTTCAGATCTTCAGTCTTTCCGTGATTGCTATCCTAGAAGAAGTTCCTACTCTTTTCGCTCTCTAAATCACCGTGGAATGCCTTTCACTAACAGACTCCTAGTCAGAAATCTGTTTCCAAGGAATTCTGGTGAAGGACACTCCTGAGCGAGTTCCTCGAGTGTGTGGAAATGGACGGGTCTGATCCGAAGCTTATTAAGCGGTTATTAGGTGTCAAACTGAAATATGTAAATTCTGTTGTCCTAAGGTTTGAGTTTCTAGAGAATGAAAGAATGTAGAAGCAATTTTTTTAAGAAATGGAGATTTCTTAAAAATTGGTAGATAAGTTCTTAAAAATAAACTGTGGGGGCTGGAGGGTTAGCTCAGTGGTTCCGGCGCCTGCCTCACAAGCGCAAGGTCCTGAGTTCGATTCCCAGAAACCACATACAATGCTGGGCGTGGAGACTCACGCCTACCAGTAATCAATGCCACATAGCACAGTGCCGGGCGTGGTGGCTCATGCCTGTAATCCCAGCACTCGGGAGGCAGAGACGGGAGGATTGCTGAGTTCGAAGCTTGCCTAGACTACATAGTGAGCTCAGAGCCAGCCCGAACTACAAAGCGAGACCCTGTCTCAAATAAACAAACAAACAAACAAACAAACAAACAGTGTTCCAGTGATCTTGCAGTCCTCTTACTGGATTGGTGTATGTTTTACTTATGAATTAACTAATCTATTACATTTTAATGAAATCTACATGAGGAAAACACTGTCATTATATGGAAGATATAAAGGAATTTTTAAAAGAAAATTATGTTCTTATTTTAATAATTCTATGACTTATAGTCTCCCATAAAACATGATTAAGACCAAAACAACCAGGAATGCCACTAAGAATGGATGAATAACTTACTTAAGTTTCTATATTATTTTAGCTATATTGCTTGTATTATATACATCTGATATCACATAACATGTATTTGTTGTAGAAAATGAAAAAATACTGAAAGTTAAATACTTTTAGAATTATTTAACATTTTCATGGTATTTAGTTCTTAAAGAGGAAATTTTCTGATCTGATGGGCTTTCTCTAGTACTAAGCTATTTTTTTTTCATTTTTTTCCTTGTTTTTCTGGCCTTAGCAGGAATTATGTACTTAACTGAGTTTTGAGATTTAAACAGCAATTGTATTAATCTTCTAGAACTCTAAAGATTTAATCCTAGTAAAAGAAAAACATATAATTTCACTTTTAAAATATTAATTCTTTATGGATTCCATTGTCTAGAATGTTAGTATACAATCAGTACAGTTTCATCCTTGTAACAAAATACCTCAATTGGAGAATATTGTGTCTACTTTAAATTAACTAAAATAGTGAATTTTCCCCTGAATTACATTAACTAGGTTTTCATTTAGAACGTGGATCAGCAGTGTTGACTATTAAGCATACAAAATAAAACTGTGCTTTCCTGCTATGTTATTAGCTGCCCTTATATACTTCCTAATACTTAACTTTCCCTATACTTTACATACCAGTACTTATTTAATTACTCATAATTATGTATGCAATATATAAGTAATATACAATCTTACTGTTTCAATTCTGTATTTAAATAAAATTCTATTCCAATATTCATGAGTTAATATTCAATGTCAGACAGCATTTTAGATGCCTGTTTGCGCTGAACATCTGATTAGCATATGTTGAAGGCAGCTATATGTTGTGCAATCCATCACTCCCACCTTCTCTCCAAAGCTCCCCTGACAAACATGTGTCGATTCAAGGCAAGGTGGAGTTCCAGCGGAGGCAAAAGTTACTTGAATCTCACTTTCTTATTAAGAAACCCTTAGAAAGATGCTCCTTTTTTGCTTATTCTTGGGGATTTTCTTTGATTAAAAAAATTCTTCGAAGTTTCTGGAAAAATAAAATACCCTTCACCAGCATCCCATTTTATATTATTTATGTTATGGTTTGTGTCTAGATGTCCCCCCAAAGCTTTGGCAGAGGGGGGTCTGACCTAGAGTGTGTGACACTCGAACTGATTCAGGTGCAGTGCTCTGCTTAAGGACACTGGGATTAAGGGTGTGAGCGGTGCCCACCCTAAGTATCCTGGATGTAAAAGGAAGGGCCAGAGCCGCTGATAAATCCTCCTCTTGCCTCTCTCCTGTCTGCCCGCCATGAACTGTTTCCACTTTCCCACTCTACCTCGGAGCCGGCTGAGTGCACACGAAAACTTCTGGAAACCAAGCTAAATTAAGTTTTCCCTCTTTAACTTTGGGTGTTGGGTACTTTGTCTCAAGGAGAGAAAAGTAACTAACACAGCTTCTTTACTTAACATCTGTATAACTCTCTATTATACTTACTACACAAATGAATAAATCATGTCCAATCGTAGAAACATAATTTTTAGAAGTCCATTTAAATACTATTGTACTGTCTCTTTTCAAGAGAGTAGAAACTTTTAAAGTCCAACCTAACACTGATTAACAATAATAATCCTTGAAATCTTTGTAATTATAAAGATGTTGTTGTTTCTTAAATGAAATTGCTTAGTTTTCAGTGAGGATGGCGAATCAGCAAGATAAGCCTCTACCTATTGGTCAAGATGCACAATAATGGAGTGTCTCCTATTCATTTTTTTTTTTTTTTTGAGACAGGGTCTCACTTTGTAGTTCAGGCTCGCTCTGAGCTCACTATGTAGCCCAGGCAAGCCTCCAACTCAGCAATCCTCCTGTCTCTGCCTCCCGAGTGCTGGGATTACAGGTGTGAGCCACCATGCCTGGCACTGTAGTATGTGGTATTGATGGCTGGTGGGCGTGAGTCACCACACCCAGCATTGTATATGGTTACCAGCGATCGAACTCAGGGCCTTGGGCTTGTGAGGCAGGCACCAGAACCTCTGAGCTAAATCTCTGGCCCGAGTGTCTTCTGTTCTTGATAAGCAACTTCAGAAACTGCTTCAGAGAGGGCCGCACACTGCCTCCAGACAAGACAGAAGTGTGGTGCAGTGAATTCTGGGGAGATTTTCATGGGCTAATTCCAGAGGGGATGTTCATTTCTTTCCCCCGATTTACTTCACCCAGGATTCTATGCTGTATATTATCTGGATACAGAAAGGAAGAGGGAAACTGGCCCTTGTCTTAGTAGCAATATCCTAAAAGCAGCTCTACACCTTAGACAATGAGCATAAGCCTTTGCTGATCATAGGAGACATTTTTGTAATTGGAAGATGAAATATCTACTTAAGAAAATTTAGAACCTGTCGTGCAGTCAGTAGGTGGACACTGGGAACAACAGATTATAATTCCAAGGGGGAAAGAATGAAAACCAGAGAAATAAATAACCTGTGTAGGTTTGAGTAAAACAAACCTGTATCTTATTAGATACCAGTAATGCGGTTCTAGGTAAACATGGAAGGAAAATCTGACCACTTGTTCCCCTCCTAGTTCACATGGTTGTTTGCGCTGTACATTTTCTGCTCCGTCCACCAAGATGTGGTGAATTTCCCCCGTTCCGTGCGCGGTGTACTTGGGATTTGAATTGATCCATAGAACATGGCAGAGGTAGTTATGCAAGTTCCGAAGCTAGGCATCTGGCTCCTGCTTTCCTCTCAGTGTTGCCTTGCGGGGAGGCACCATGGTAAGAAACATCTGGAAAGAGAGAAGCACAACTCTCCCCAGTCTTTGCTACACCTAAATACTTGACCCATCTCTGAGTGAGCACCTCCAGTGAAAAGAAAACTACCCCCAAATCTCCCTTGATTGTGAGAAATAATAAATCATTATTGCTTCAAATTTCACTGTAGAGCATTATACTATAACTGAAACCTGGGCCCATGTAGTAGTGTCTCAATTATTATATAATAAAAATGTTGCATGAAAAGGAAAAACATCTCCTCTAGGAAATACCACGTTTTGCTTTGATGAATGTTTCCTAATTGACAAAATGTTACACACAGAGCTTAAGTCCTGGTCTGTATCTATTGTGAAATAAGTGCATGCCAGACTAGAAGCTAAAGTCATGATTACACATTGCCTTGTTGATTCCATAACTAATGTAACTTTTCCATATTATTTCTGCAAACACACATACCTCTAGGTCACCCATTCCCCAGGAAATGTGCTACCTAACTGCAAGAATACATCAAAATTTATTTTAACATTTCCTGTCATAAAGTATTTGAATTATTCGCATTTTCGGCTCTCATAACAGTGCCTCTATGCACAGATTTGATGTCTCATTTATATAGGAAAGAATTTCCCTAAAGGGATGGAAGGTCAGGATTGCTTTAAATGCAAGGATATTAATCTACTGTGTCACTGCTAATTGCTACTGCCAAATATCCTAAAATTTTTACTTTGATTTTCTAACACATTGTTATTCATTTCAAATATCACTCTTCTGTTTTGTTTTTTGTTTGTTTGTTTTGTGGTACTGGGGATCAAATTCAGGCTCTTGCGCTTCCAAGGTAGGCGTGGTACCACTTGAGCTAAATCTCCAGCCCTCAAATATCATTCTTAGAACACTTTCTCTGAATTTGAAAGTAACTATGCAGTATGAGCATAGGGTTATAAGAACAATACATTTCTTGCTATCATGGTGACTAGAGTTAGATGTAATAAAAGACATACAGGACACTAAAAATGATAAATGAAGGCAAAAAAGATGATTACTATTAGGGTTTGAAAAACTTCCCAAAAGAAGTAATATGAATGCAAACATGAAAGATTACAAATGTTACCCAAATAGAAGGAAAGATCACAGGTAGTGCTTAAAACAGAATATAATAGAAGTATTGACTTCTCAAACAGCTGAGAACAGTTCCAAGTACCCCGAGTCCATGGAACTGGGGAGCAAAGAGGTAAAAAGCGCTGGAGATTTAGCTCAGTAGTCCCAGCACCTGTCTAGCAACTCAAGGTCTGTCCCTGGTAACCACATACAACGATGCTGGGCATGCTGACTCACACGCACCAGCAATCAGCACCACATTCCACAGAACCAGGCGTGGTGGCTCATGCCTGTCATCCCAGCACTCGGGAGGCAGAGACAGGAGGACTGCTGAGTTCGAGGCTTGCCTGGGCTACATAGTGAGCTCAGGCCCAGCCTGAACCAGAAAGCAAGACCCTGTCTCAAAACAAAAGGTGAAAAGGCAGGGCCTGGTTTGTTAAAGAATACTGGTGGTGTTAGGAAATTTTTATTTTAAACTGAAGGACAATGGAAAGTTGAATAATGTTTGAATTTTAGAATTATCTTTCGACAGAAGAAAAGATAACAAATGTCCAAGATACAAGTTATGAAAAAGAAATTATAGAAAAACAAGGACCAAGTTATATCACATACAGGTACACATTCCCAGTGATGAGTGTGATATTCATATATTCCTACAATGGACCAATCAACTTAATGGAAAAAAGAAAAGAATAGAAGTTTTGTCCATTAGCTAGGCAATTGAGGAAGATGTCATGGTGCATTAACTTCTACGAGTCACACCTAGGCTAGAGAGATACAGATGGTTTGAGTAGATATTTAGGAGATCGAATTCATAAACTTGCTAATTACTTGGTAGAGAAGCCAAGGAAGGAGGTTACCCTCAAAACTCACACAGTGTGAGGAAAAAATAGTGACAAATAATCAGAAACAGAAGACACACAGATTTTCAGTGGGTGTCTGCAGTTCTGTGACTAAGGCATGTGATGCCCAGTGTACATAATTTTCACATTCACTGCATTATTTTCAGTAGTTCTCTTGTTGTCAGGAGAATGAAGCACCGAGTTGTTCCAGGTTGATTATCGTCTAACAACCATTGGCACAAGGACGAGGCCTCTGGAGAAGTAACAGTCTGCACCCTTTCACCTGCTTTCCCGGAACTGTCAGTGTTGTGTGTGGTTACTGAAGCACCAGGTCCTGTCTTCCCAAGTTTTACTCAAATTGATTCAACAGCTTTATAATAGATGACAAAAGGATTTAGAAGCTAATGTGTCTATTGGTGAAAAATAGCGAATTTTACCCAGCGCTTTATAGCAAGCAGCTTTGTGGATATTGCCAGGTGTAAAGTCTTTGTCCAAATGAGAAATTTGCAATTGACAAACATTGCCTTCATAGACTATTATGCTGTTTTATATACATGTAAAAGAAATGTAAGAGCATCTGTTTTGTAGAAGTATATACGATGATTTTTCTTCCCCATCTTCTATTAAAAAGGTGATTTCCATAAAATAAGTTGTCAGTGATTGTCATTTAATACATCGTAGCCATTGTATACTCATTTGAAATTGAGGGTAAAATTTATTGGGATGAGGGTTTAGCTCAGTGGCATCCACTGCAAGGTCTTGAGTTTGACCCCAGTACTGAGGAAAAAAAAAGGTTTAACGTTCACAAACATGAGAACATATCGATATGAGTGAGGAGATTAGAAACTCCTGGTTTAGAAGAGGATTATAAATTTCAGTGAAGTAAGACACTGCAAGCATCCAGTTAGTACTTTGGGGCTCATTCTGACTTCAGCCCTTCACAGAGTTTTAAATCTCTTTCAACCCAACCCTGGGGCAAAGGAATAGTCCCTCAAATCTTGGGCTTTGTATTAGGCATGTTTCCTTTCTCCTGCTAACACCAAAGATGTATGTTCTACTTCTTAGTCTGTGGAATTAAATCTCTTTAGCCATGCTTTCAGTATCATTCCTAACATTTAACAGCCAGTACTTTGACTTTTAACTGCTACACTTGAGATAAATGTACGCTTTGGAAAATATAAACATGCAAGCTAATATTTGAGTGAATGTATTTTATTTCAAATCAATAATTTATTTTTGTAAATGCACCTAGACTATGTAAACCACATTTTTATTCACTGATAATTGACCTAATATTCTTTTTCTTGAGTATTTTCTTTTAACATATTTTTTATATATCAATAGAAAGTAAAAGTGAGAATTTTTTGTTTATAAGTATGTCTAATATTATGGACTATCTTTAGAAATGTGAAATAAATTGTATGAAATGTATGAAATAAAATTTGTGTCAATAAATATAACTCAATATTATAATAATTAACATAACTATAATAATATAAAATCAATAATTGATACATTAAGCAGACTTTTCTCCTCAAATATAGCATTAAAGAATGGGATATACATTAGCAAATATAATGAGATATAAGTGATTACCTTTTTTTGGTTTTGTTTTTTGAGACAGTATCTCATTTTATAGTTCAGGCTATGTAGTCCAGGCAAGCCTCAAACTCAGCAATCCTCCTACCTCTGCCTCCCAAGTTCTGGGATTACAGGCGTGATTCACTATGCCTGGCATTGTGGTGTGTGGTACTGATTTCTGGTGGGTGTGAGTCACCACTCCTGGTACTGTTGTATGTTTTTACCAGGATCAACTCAGGACCTTGTGCATGCTAGGCAGACGAGGGAGCCACTGAGCTAAATCTCTGGACTCTTTGTTTTGTGTGCTTTTTTTTTTTTAATGATTTTTTTTTTTTTTGAGACAGGGTCTCGCTTTGTAGTTCAGGCTGGCTCTGAGCTCACTATGTAGTCCAGGCAAGCCTGGAACTCAGCAATCCTCCTGTCTCTGCCTCCCGAGTGCTGGGATTACAGGCATGAGCCACCACGCCTGGCACTGTTTGTTTTGTTTTTTAAGACAGGGTCTCGCTTTGTAGTTCAGGCTGGCCCTGAACTCACTATGTAGCCCTGGCTAGTCTTGAATTCATAGCAATCCTTCTGCCTCTGCCTCCCAAGTGCTGGGATTACAGAAGTGAGCTACCATGCCTGGCTGATTATCATTTTTAATATAAACATATCAGGTGCTAATTTTCCAAGTAATAAGTACTTTTAAAGAAATCGTATATTGAGTGTTTAAAATTTTCCAGCAGTTCAACATTTTATAGGTGTATTTTCTGTAATAAAGTTATACATATGAATGAGATTTTCATTCCCAGAATGATATCAAAAGATCTGTCATTATTACCAAGTCAACACATGAAAGACTAATTAAAAAGAATAAATAATTAACAACAAGCCAGAGCTGAGTATGACTGTGATTTAGGCATAGTCCTTTTCTCTGTCAGATAAATAAATCAGTTCTAACAAAAGTGATGACTGTGGTAAGTGAATCTGGGCTGCCATTTAAATATGCATCAAGCTATTTAGATTTGGACATAATGGAAAACATGATGGTATTTCTCATGTAAATGCACAATACTGTGAATTTTTTTGAGACAGGGTCTTGCTTTGTAGTTCAGGCTGGCCCTGAGCTCACTATGTGGCCCAAGCAAGCCTCGAACTCGGCAATCCTCCTGTGTCTGCCTCCCGAGTGCTGGAATTACAGGTGTGAGCCACCACGCCTGTGGTGTGTGGTATTGATTGCTGTTGGGTGTGATCACCACACCCAGCATTGTATGTGGTTACTGGGATCAAACTCAGGACCTTGTGCTTGTGAGGCAGGTGCCGGAACCACTGAGCTAAATTTCCAGCCCGTCCATTTATATTTCTGCAATTAGACTTCTCCTTAGAATTTAAACTTGGATGGCAGATGTAATTTAGGAGATATTAGAAACAAGTCTAAAAGCTTTTCAAAAGGAAAATATTACCTAAATGACAAGAATACATACTGAGAAGTGATGGATAAGTGATAATTCTAAATTTCTTCATATTTTTCCCACTTCTAGTGAGTGTCCATTTTTAAAGATTATATTGTTGAGACAATATTTTTTACTGGTACACGTTTGCAGTATGTGACAGTTATGTTCATTTATGGAGACTTGCTGCATATATACACCATCTCAGTTCTTTTTTATCTTCTCCCCTTCTCTCCCTCTTCTACCTCTTGATCATTATCCATTTTTCAAACATTCTATTTCCTACTGTTTAGATTTTATTTTGCTCTTTCTTATATTCATTCTTTAAGTATCTCATATAAGAGAGACCATGCAGTACTTAAACTTAATGTGCCTGATTTATTCCACTTAAAATTCTGGTATAAGGTACATCTTTGTTATGCAGTAAATCAAATTTATTTTCTTTCTGAAAATCTAGTACTCCCTTAGATCAGTCAGTGCTCACTAGAGAGTTTTAATGCAAAATGTGTAAATATATGAAGATTTACAGCGTAGGCTTACAATGTGGTCTACAGAGTCAAAAGTGGAAGAGTACACATGGGTCATCTGTGCTCTGGAGATTCCAAAGATCTGGTCAGAAGTCAAAGGCCTGGAGTTCACTGTAGTGTCCCTGTGGGTCCCTATCAGGACGCCTCATGTTCTGTGCCTCAAGGCTGAAGAGTCTGTGCTGGAAACCAGGAAATTATGTCCAAGGTGAGGGTGAAGACTGGAGCTTCTTCGAAGAAACAAAATTGAGCCTCCCTTGTTTCCCTTTTTACTCCATTGAGGCCACGTGCCTGTTGGATGGTGCCACTCACACCCAGGATGGGTCTTCTACTTTCAGTAAATTCCTTTAGCCATGCCCAGAGCTGCACTAATCCAAATTAGTTGGATGTTTCTCACTCAAATTGATTCAGTCAAGTAACTGTCACATCCATTAAATAACCCCTTTTTATTTGCTTTTTATTTAATTTATACATTGGCCTTCTCAGGTGAAAGCAACTGTATAGTATCTCAACTTGTGTGTCTAATTCATTTCACTTAACAGTACAGTCTTCAGGTGCATCCATTTATCTAAAAATGATTCAAATCTATCCTGCTTTATCCAGAGTAATAGGTATATATTTATCACTCTTTTATACATTCATGTGTTGATGGCCAGGTAGGCTGTTTCCAAGATTTGGATCTTTTGAATTGCACTGCTATAAACGGGGTTGTACATACATTGCCATAATAGGGTGGCTTCAGTTGTTTCAAGAAAATACACAGTAAATGAATAGCTGGGTCCAGTGGAATTTCTACTTTTAGTTTTTCGAGGCATCCCCATACCATTTGTCATTGTGCTCACACTCATTTACATTCTCACCAACAATATAGGAAGGACCCTTTCTCCCTGCGTCCTGTGAACATTTGCCGTTATTTGATTTCTTAATGTTTGTCATTCTTACTGGACCAAGATAAAATCTCAGTGTTGTCTTAATTTGCATTTCTCTGACAGCCTGTGAGATTGAACATTTGTCACGGATCAGTGAGTCTTTTATATTTCTTCTGGGAAGTGTCTCTTCATTTGAGTTGTCCACTGTTTGACTTAGCTGTTTAATTATGCAGGGAATCTAATTTTTTGATTTATGTATGTGACTTAGATCTGCAATGGCAAAACTTTTAGAGACAAGTGTCCAAACTGTGAGCCAAAGCCATTGGAACTAAACCTAGATACTGATATTTTAAATTAGAAAAAAAGTAATTCATACATAAACATCTTTTATCTTCAAAGAAAAACAACAATCATGATAAACGTTTCCACCATTACGTGTTAACCTTCTGTCTGAGGTGTGGTTGGAAAAAAAATCCTCATTATGTAGATTGTCTCTTGTCTTGATTGGCTTTTTCTGTGTTGTACAGTACCTTTATAATTTGATATAATCCCATTTGATGGTTCTTGACAATATTTCTTTTGCAGCAGAAGTTCTGTTGAGAAAGTCTTTGTCTACACACACCCACAAGGTCCAAAGTATTGCCTACCTCACTTTCCAACATGTTAAGTGTTTCTATTTTAAAATTTAGGTTTTTGATCTATTTAAATTTTAGTTTGCATTGTGAGAATATGGGGCTAATACAATCTTCAGTATATTCATAGCCAGTTTTCCCAGCACTAGTTGCTGAAGAAGCTATATTTTCTTTATTGTATGTCTATAATCACTTTATTAAACATGTAGTGGCTGAAAATGTGTAGGGTTTTTTTCTATTCTCTGTTCTGTTCCACTGATCTATCTACATGTTTGTTTTGTGCCAGTAGAATGATTTTTGTAAATCACTGTAGCTTTGTAATATATTTTGGAATCCAGGATTGTGATGTCTTCTGCTTTGTTCTTATTATCCCAGGTTGCTTTGCTTATCTGGGTCTTTTTTTTTTTTTGAGACAGGGTCTCGTTTTGTAGTTCAGGCTGGTCCTGAGCTCACTATGTAGCCCAGGCAAGCCTTGAACTCAGCAATCCTCCTGCCTCTGCCTCCCGAGTGCTGGGATGACAGGCGCGAGCCACCACGCTCGGCTAAAAGGAACCTTTGGCTGCTTTGGGTCTCTTTTGATTTCAGATGAATTTGGGTATTTTTTTTCTAGCTCTGTGAAGAATGCTATTGCTATCTGACTGCATGTGAAGGGAGTTAGTGGGCCAATTCTGGGAGTATGGCCATTTTGACAATACTGGTGCTACCTATCCAGAAAAAGTGGACATCTTACTTTTGCTGATTTGTTCTTTGTTTTTCAGAGTTCTTTAATTTTCAGGAATCTTTTCCACTTAGCATTATCATCTTGGGATACATCCATTTACCTAAACATGCCTCAGATTTACCTTTATGATCTCTGTTTTCACAGTTCTTCGGTTTTCATTAGTTTTTTTTTTTATTTCCTTGATTGAGATAATGCTCTTGTGGACACTGTTTTCTCACTTTGTTTCATGATGTGCTCTTTGTTCATGTACAGAAATGTTATGGAGTTTTATGTGTTGTTTTTTTATACTGATATTGTTACAATTTTATTATTCTACAAGGTTTTTCAGTGTGATATTTTTAATTGCTAGCATAAAAGTTCATATCATTTGCAAGCAGTAATAACTTGATTTCTCCCTTTTCCATGTGTAGATCCCTTTTCTTTTTCTCTCTTGCCTGACTGCTCTCCCTAAGGTTTTAGCATTATATTGAGCAGGAGTGGTGATAGTTGACCTCCATGTATTATTTCTGATTTTAAAGGAAAAACTTTCAGCTTTTCTCTATTTTATATGATGCTGACTATTGGTTTGTTATAAATGCCTTTTATCAGATTGAAGTAAGCTTCTTTGTACCTCTGTTCTTGAGCATTTTTTATTATGATGGGTGTTGGATTTTCTCAAAAGCTTTTGAATCTATTTATATAATATGTGAATTTTGTCCTTGCTTCTATTTATGTGGTATGTTACTTTTATTGATGTACATAGGCTAACACAGCCTTTCATCCCTAGCATAACATCTACTTGATCATGATGTATTTTTCTTTTGAGAATGTGTCACTTCTAATTTCAGGTAGTTTATGGAGGATTATTGCATCTATATTCATTAAGGAATTTGCTCTGGAGGTTTTTTTTTTTTTTGGTACTTGTCTGGTTTTTGAGTCAGTGATGCTCACTTCCAGGAATGAATTGGAAGCGTCCCTTCCCTTTCAATTTTGTAAAGGAGTTTGAAGAGTATTGTATCATAATATCCCTGAAAGTTTTGTTGAATGGAACATTGAAGTCCTCAAATCATGGGATTTTCTTAGGTGGTAAGTGTTTCATTACTGCTTCAAATTCATTCATTATTATTAGATGTTTAGCATTTTTCTGTCTTCTCGGTACAATTCTGGGAATTCATGCATGTAGGAATCCGTTCATCTCTTCCAGATTTTCAATCTTTTTGAGTACAGTTTCTCATATGTTTAATAACAGTATTCTGAATTTAGTCAGTGTCTGTGGTGACTTCACCTTTTCCATTTCTGATTGAATTGATATGAACCACTGCTCACTTTGTTTTGTTAAATTTGGTTGATGGTTCATCAATTTTCCTTATTCTTTCAAAGCACCAGCTCTTCAATTCGTTGTTTTTACTTGCAATTTTGTTGATTAGACTGCAACTGTTCTTGGTGTTGAGTATCTTAAGGTTCATCCTGAAGTTGTTCATTTGTGGTAGTTCTGTTTTTCAATGTTAGCACTGACTGAAGTGCTTCAATATTAGGAGTTTTCATTGTGTTCTATATGTTGTACTGGCATTTTCATTTGATTCCCAGAATTAATTACTTCCTTGATTTCTTCTATGACCAACTGAGTGTTCATGATTGTATTCTTCAGTTGCTTGTTGCTGTAGAATTTTCTGTAGTTTCTCTTGTGGTTGATATCTAACTTCAGTGTATTATGATCTAATAGCAATCAAGTCATTCTGGTTTTTTAAACTTACTCAAGCAGGATTTGTGGGCTAGATTGTGGCTTATTAGGGGAAAGTGCGATACTCTGCTGTGAAGAATATGTATTCTGTTGTACTAGGATGGAAAACTTGGTAAATATTAAATTCATTCATTTCTAGGTTTAACTCTGTGATGTTTATTGATTTTCTTTATTCCTTCAATCTACCTCCTTGTGAAAGTAGAATATTGAGGCCACTAACTACAGTTGTTTTGGTGTTTACTTATCTCTTATGGCCACTAGTCATTGTTTGTTTGCTTTTTAAGACACGGTCTCTCTTTGTAGTTCAGGCTGGCCCTGAGCTCACTATGTAGCCCAGGCAAGCTTCGAACTCAGCAATCCTCCTGCCTCTGCCTACCGAGTGCTGGGATTACAGGCATGAGCCACCACACCTGGCACTGTGGTATGTGGTATTGATTGCTGGTGGGTGTGAGTCTCCATGCCCAGCATTGTATGTGGTTACTGGGGCTCGAACTCAGGGCCTTGCGCTTGCAAGGCAGGCCCTGGAACAACTGAGCTAAAACTCCGGCCCATGTTTGTTTTGAGACAGGGTCTCTCTTTGTAGTTCAGGCTGGCCCTGAGCTCACTATGTAGCCCAGGCAAGCCTCGAACTCAACAATCCTCCTGCCTCAGCCTCCCAAATGCTGGGATTATACGCATGAGCCACCACACTCAATTACCACTAGTTTTTGTTTCATGAAATTAAATGCAATAGAATTCAGTCCAAATTCATTATTATCTCTTCCTGTTGAATAATGTGTTAGTTCTCATGCTATAGAGGTTTTGTTCTTAAAGTTTTTCCTTAAGCCAGTGTCTCCAAAAGTTTTACCTAATCTGTTCTCCAGCAGGTTTAGTGTTTCTGTTTCAATGTTTAGTTCTCTAATCCACTTTGATTTTAGTTTATTACATGGTAAAAGAGATAATTCTAACTTTAGCCTTTGGGCAGATCAAAGCCCTGTTTTTCCAGTACCATTTGTTAAAGGGGTTGTTTTTCCTCTTCTGAGGATATTTGGCTCCTTTGTCAAAGATAAGGTAGTTTAGTGTATCTGGAGTTGTTTCTCGGTCTTCTAATGTATTCCACTGGTCCTCAGTCTGTTTCTTTGCCAGTACCATGCACTTCTTAGCAGAGTGGCTTTGTAGTATAGTTTCAAATTGGGGATTGCAATACCCCCCAGTATGTCCTCATTGCTTAGAACTGCTTTTGCTATTCTAGGTTTTTGCTTCTTGGGATGAGTTTTAGCTTACGATTTACTTTGTGAAGGAGATTTCTATCCCTGCTTGCTTTCATGGTTCTGGTACATGGAATATTTTTGGTTAGTCCTTAGTTTTTAGTGCATGGATTTACTTTTGGGCTAGCTGAGTTTTTTATGTTTCTCAGATAATTTTCTTTATTAGTATATGTTTGTTGCACATAATGTTTACATTCCTTGTGGGAAGTAGTTACATGTATAGAGTACATCTTAAATCCTTCTTTCAATTCATTTCCCTTGCTTCCCAGGACCCTCCATGCATTTTTTGAATATAATAAAGCGTATTGAATCCTGGGCTGAGATCCAGTCCACCAGTCTGTGTTTTTACTCAGCAGCTGAGTTCATTTATTTTGCAGTTGTTACTGAAAGTTATTGATTGATTTCTGTCATTGTGTTCTTATTGATGACTTATTTTTTTATTTTTAACTTTGTTTAATTATTTGCCTTCATTTATTCCTTCCATCTGATTGTGGGGCTCTATTTTCTCTACCTAGGATATTCTTGAGTAATTTGGAAGCACTGGTTTGGTGTATGTGTATCTCCTAAAGTGCTCTTCCCTCTCCATCAGTTTTAATGTAGCTTTTCAAGCTACATTAGTCTGAGTTTGAAGCCATTGGACTTCAGAGTTTGAAACACTTCACATTCTTCTGGCCTTTCACACTTGTGGAGAAAAATCTGTAATGTTAATAGGTTCACCAGCTGGGGACTCCTGCAGTAAGTGTCCAGTCCCATGTGCCAAGTATATGTCATTGTAGGCCTGATAAAAAATACACTAAGCCGGGCATGGTGGCTCACACCTGTAATCCCAGCACTCAGGAGACAGAGGCAGGAGAATTGCTGAGTTCGAAGCTTGCCTGGGCTACATAGTGAGCTCAGGGCCAGCCTGAACTACAAAGCGAGACCCTGTCTCAAAAAAAAAAATACACTAAACACAGAACAACCAAGAGAAACAAAGCAGGTACCAGGATGACCAGTGCCAGTGCAACCAGCAAAGGCCCCATCCAGTCCCAGGCACTGACTTTTATTGGCATCCAACTGGGGTAGGGGTGAGCTATGTGTAGTTTCTATAGAAATTAATGTAAACAAGGCCCATAAAGGACAAGACAAAGTGTACTCGAACTAGGAATGGAACAGACAAAATATATCACTGTAATTAGAACAGTATTCTGAGAATGGAAATTCGGTTTGAGTTACTCTGACAGTAAGACAGAAATCTCAGTATAATTTGTTATTGCTCATTTATGATGAATTTATGATGAAATTATGTAATGTTTTGGAACTTGTAAAAGTTGGATATTTTCTCATTTGCTCATTAACTATACAGAACTAACCCTATGTGAGATATTCATCATGTATTTGTCATTTAAATCACTTGTATTTCAATAAAAAGAATCAATGTTGTATATTAAGGAAAATGAAAAATGAAATTAGTAAAAAAAATCAAACAGCATTTTATCTTCTATAAAAATGCAAGGAAAATTCATACAAATTATATTAGACTAACTCATATTGTTATTTTATTTAAACTGTAATTTCACTAGCTGTGTAGCATTTGAAAATATTTTATAAAGGAAGGTGAGGCCTTTTATTTGCATTCTGGAAATTTCATGACAAATTTTACCTATAAAATTAATTTGCTTAATTGCATAATACTTCACTAAATGTAATCATGAAAGTATTAGTTATAATTTAATTAAATTGATAATAGTAAGAAAAATGAGATTCTAATGCTCAGTAATTTATATATATAGTGAAATACATGAAAATTATATGCTCACCTGTTATAAAGTACACATAAAGAAAGCAGGAGTATTCTTACTGATTCTTGAGTAAAATTTTTAACTGCTGGTATTCTTGGAGAAGTCATAACCGAATGTTATAACAGAATAATTTCCTGGATTTTTCCTTCCTCATCTCTGAAGTCATACAAAAGACAAAATGCATTAATATTAGAGATCAAAAATTTGACTTGGATTAAACAGAGGTCTGTGAAACTGAGATGGTAGTTCTCTTCCTCATTATTTTCAAAAAGTGAAAGTGCAAGTAATTTAATTGTATAGATTATAATTATTGGATTAATATTCTACTTAATCAGTTGTGAAAGGCTTTAGAGATAAATCAGGAAACATAGGTTACATCATTCATTAATTCAGTTTAAATTTTGTTGCATCAGTAACTGGAAAGTACTATGATGTCCTGTCCAAAATAAAACAAAATGTTTAACACATATGTTTCATTGTGAAAATAGGGCAATGGATATGCAAATAACTATTGTTCAAGTCATTAACTCAGACAATAAGTAACAGAGACCCATGAAAGGGAGTAAGTTAAACAAGAGGAAGAGTAAAATCAGCCTGCTCCCTGGAGAAACCACATAGAATGTTATTTATGAGGGAGAACAGAAATCTAAGTATACACCCGATCTGACTAATAAAGTGAAAATGATTAGAATTGGAAGGGATTATTAAACTAAAGGTAGAATGAGTTTTTAAAAAATGCTTTCCAGAAATGTGCAGAAGTTTCCACTTGTGGGCTAGGTTGAGTCTTATTCTTCTTGTGGATCCTAGCATGTGAGAGGCGGAGGCGAGAGGATCACCACGAGGTTGAGGTCAGCTTGGGCTCCCTGGTAAATTCAAACCCAACTTGAATGTACAGTCAGACCCTCTCCCCCAAAAGCAAGAAATGCATGTGGAAATGCTATCTGCATCCAAAGAAATAATCAAAATAAGAAGAAAGATAACATACCTGACTCTCAGGAAATTCCTGTTAGCAGAAGAAAGATTAGAAAACATCAAGTTTTTATGAACAGTCTGACTACTGCTATGTTTTGCAAGGGAAATGGACTGATCATTTCTTATTGTCCACCCTCTTGAAGAGAAAATTATAGGTTTATCCTAATTATTTTCTTGCTGTTTTAACGTTTTAAAATGACTGAATGAAAAGCAGCCTGAGAAAAAAGTAAAAAGGGTAAAAATCATAAAGAGAGAAAAAAGAATGGATAATTAATAGTAAATCATAAATTATGATTAAATAAATGTATATTTTATTGCTATTAGGATAAATTAATGTAAATATTAACCATGTGTTTAAGGAGAAAACAGTAATTAAAATCATTGGAAAAATAGTAACAAATCATTAAATATTGATCAATGTATAACTTGCTAAGTTATAGCTTTGTACATAAAAACATTTAATTTACTTGAAAACAGGGAAAAAGAAACCTTGAATAATTTTCACAGAATCAGTAATGGCATTAAAATGCAGTTCTTTTTAAAGATAGCACTACAAGCTGAAAAGCATATAAATATGAATTATACATGTTTGATATTTTTAATCTTTTTATCAGTACATTTTTGAAGTATATAATTATTAGATTCCTCGTGATCATTTGGTACATGTACATCAGAACATGTCTTAATTATTATCTCCTCTCTCCTCCTCTCACCTCTATCTTCTGGCCCTCTTTCTTTCTGGAAATAGCTATCTTTCTTTTGCTTATTATCTATTTTTTTTATTTTTCTCTTTATATTCAGACTTTTTCATAATGATATGTGATATTTAACTTTGTCTCTGATTCATTTCATTAATATTATGGTTTCAAATTTGCATCCAATATCCTACAGATAACTCAAGTTTATCCTTGTTTATGACAGAGTAGTACTCCATCGTGTGTAAATCACATATTTTCTCTTTCCATTCACCTGCTGATGGAGACATAGGTTGCTTCTAAGATTAGCTATTATAAATTGCATGATCAACATAAATGAGATCTTCAACACTTTCAAAAAGAGCTTTAAAAACCAGCCCCCCCCCCCAATTAAAAAACCCAATTCAAGAATGGGCATCTGAAATGCACAGACATTTTTTCAAAGAAAGATGTAAAAGCAGTTGAGAAGTATATGAAGAAACATTCAATATCACTGGTCATTCGAGAGATGCAGATGAAAATAACACTGAGATTTCATCTCAATCCACAAAGAATAGCTGCTATTTCAGAATTACCCAACAATAAATGTTGATTAGGTTGTGGAGAAAAAGGAACCCTTCTCCACTGTTGTGGGAATGTAGACTGGTACAATCACTATGGAGATCAGTATAGAGAGTCCTCAAACAACTAGGATTAGAGGTCCCATTTGACCCTATACACAAAAGAATTACAAGATTCATATCACAGTGACATATGTACACCCATGTTTTTAGCAGCCCAGTTCATGATAGCTAAATTTTAGAAACAACCCAAATGCCCATCAACTCTAGACTAGATAAAGAAGTGTGTGTGTGTGTGTGTGTGTGTGTGTGTGAATACAATGGAGTATTACTCTACCATTAAGAATGATGAGATTGGGTCATTTCTACTCAAATGGATGTACCTTAAGGGCATACTCATAAGTGAAATAAGTAGGTCGCAGATGTCTTTTCTTTTAAATATCTTTTCTCTTGCATGAGAAATTGAAGATGTAAATGAGTTCTAGAATCCATGATAGATATTGTGAAATGGTAACTATTCAAAGGGAAATGGGGTTTAGGAGTACATAATAAGGGGAAAGAAAAAAATTGATGATAAAAATAAAAGGAAACAAACCTTGTGTATATGGAGTGGGGGATTGTAGGGTGGATAGGGGAGAGGGAAAAATGAGAACTAAGTCATTTCATATACTGGTACAAGTTCTCAATGTTGAGCATAATCATGATTGTGTGTATGTGTGTGTGTATAAAATGTACCTGTCATCAAATAGAATTAGAAATTCCACTGATTATTTTAAATATTGTTCAATATAATTATATAATGGAAAATCACAATAGAAATTCCAAAATATTTTGAGTTGAATGTTAGCAAAAGCCTGCACTAAAACAAGTAGGATGAATGTTATTTAAAAAGAAAAAGAAAATACATGTATATAGGGGGTGAGGATTGCAGGGTAAGTAGGGATATGGGAAAAAATGAGAATTGACTCGTGTCATATACTGGTAGAAATTCCCCAGTGTTGAGTGTGATTGTGAGCTGAATATAAAATGTACCAATAAAGAATTCAATTAAAAAAACCAAGCAGGATAAAAATAGTAGTAATTAAAATTTTGGTGTCTCCCATTCATTTTCATAAGCTCCATACCAAAAATAAATGTATAACATATTCTACGAAGAAACTCAAAACCAGTGGAACAAATAAATCTAAATTAAATGACAAATAATAGAACATGGGGAAAATATCAAGAGTGTAGAAGACTTCTGAGAAATAAATAGAAAATTTTATATATATAATTGTGTTCTTATTGAAAGTGAGGAATGTGGGTTATTAGCACTAATTTATTCTAAAAATCCTTTTGTGTATTTTAACGAAATCTTAAATTGGTACATAATTTCAGTGGTACAAGGAAAGTCTCAGGAAAGAGATAAAAGAGAGAAGTAATAACTCCTAAGTTGATATATGACAGTTTATGCAAATATTTTTCTGGTATTTGCATAATATACTGTAAATATAAAGTTTAAAGCTTGGCATCTATTTCTTTTATTTTTTAATTTTTATTTTTATTGGTACATTGTATATACATATCGTGATCACAATCAATATTGAGAATCTGTACCAGTATGTGACACAATTTGATTCTCATTTTTTCCCAATCCCTTACTCACCTGACAACTCACCCCCTAAATACATAAGCTTTGTTTCCCATTTTTTTATTACCATCACATTTTTTTTACCCCTCATTACTCCTCCACCATATTTCCCTTTGCATATTGTCTACTTCACAGTATCCATCATACATTCTAGAACTTATTAACATCTTCTTGGCATCTATTTCTAACTATCAATTTGTTTATTGTCTTTTGAGTAACATGGAAATTTTCACTTTTAAAAACCATTCCAGAGTGTGGTGGTTTTTCAGTAAATCTGATACAATGACACATTGTCATAGTGTCATGCAGTCATAGGATAATGTTAGCATCCCAAGCAATGGGAATGGATTTTGCATAATCTGCCATCATATTCGGGAATAAACTATGGCAGTTCTGTGTCTAGTGCATCTGCCCAAAGCATTCATTTTTGTTTAAGATGATGGATCCTTCCAAATGAAGGATCCATTGTCTAGATATGCATATCTTGAACTTTTATCTTCCTTCATTGTTTTTAGAATTATTTCCTAAGTAAAATGTTAGCAATACTTGGAGCAACATCAAAGTTTTTATATCTCTCCATTTTGTTCAATACATTTAGATATCACCTTTCAATGTTGAATGAGTGTTTTGGTTCTTTTCTATGGAGGAAAAGAATAAATATTATTTAATGTTTTCACACTGTCTCAGTAATGAATATAAGTATTTCTAAATTATGGCAAAGAACATTCATATTGTTTTCTTTGTCCCAAATTAGTAAGAAGAAATAAATTTTCTGAAGTCTTTGTAACTACTTTGTGTGTGTGTGTGTGTATGTGTTTGTGTGTGTGGTACCGGGTGCAGCTACTTTTATCTATATCATTTTATCATATTTGCATGTTATTTCTTATTAATAGAATTGTTTGTTGTGTAGTACATCTTCTTGTGCTAACTCAGTCACTCTCATGGAACAGAACTACTACATGCTCTTGAAACCTGTTAAGTCCGATAAAAATCTTCAAAGTCTCTGCCTTTCAATCTGTTCATTAGTTTTACTTCTGATAGTTACCTCATCAGATAGTATAGCAATCATACTATCAAATGGTAGAATAATTATGACTTGTAAACAAAAAAGAATATCTATGAAATCATTTTTGATTGAAAACTCATTCAAATTAATATTACTTGATAAATATTTAATTAAAAATGACCAACAAAATCAATTAATTTAAAAAAGGAATATATGAGACATCTGCACTCAAATCATTAAATTTTCTTCATTGTTTGGTTATCTGTAAAAATAATAAAAAGATTAGAACAGGGGGAAATGCATTGTGTATGTGAATTTTCCCAGAGAACTATTATTACTTTTTAACTCCTATTTTAATTAGTTTTTCACCTATAAATATTTAGGTCAAAAAGTATATTTCTATGTGTTTTGAAAGACATTAACTTTTTATTTGTGGTATCATCAGGCTTCAACAATATTTAAAAAAAATAAAAAGAAATCTAGTTTGATGAGTCATTTTATTATTTATTGTTCTCATGCTACAAGAGCCCTCTGCAGGCCTGGTAATTTCGCTCAAGTGGTACCATGCCTACTTTGCAAGCACAAAGGCCTGAGTTTAATCCCCAGTACTGGGAAAAAAAAATAATAGTTTTGCTCATAATTTGTAGAATTAACCATCCCCCTACTAATTGCTTCTTTCTTGCAAAAGCATATAAATTCTCACTTTAGGGTTACAGTGTATTGAAAAATTTTGTGCAATCCTCCCTAAATTACATTACTGATAAAGGGTTTTCACACATCATGAGTTACAGGGTTTAGTAATCCATATCCTTTGCGCCCAACCACGGTGTTCATTACAGGGTGGTTAATTAAATAAGAGATGCTAGACCATATGGATGCCATAGGGCAATAAGTAAATATGCAAATGGCAGACAAATGCTTGGCAAAACCACAGTGACACCAGGTCTTCTCCTTGACAAACCGCTAGAGCAAGACACTCTCAAGAGGTCGTTCCATGTTGCCTGGGGGTGGAATTGGCCCAGGATTTTTTGGGCTCAAGAATCCTGGCTGCTTAAGAGCACTGATTTCTAGGCAGTTTACCACTTTTTATGCTAGAACTCAGTAGGATTTGGATTTAAATGTTCCTTCCATTAGCTGGGAAAATACTGGGGAGCTTAAACTCGGCTTCCTCCAGTAAGTGCTGGGCTCCTCTAGTCTCCCCCAGGCTCTTCCTAGTCTTTTATGCAGCCATAAGAGAATTCTGCCACTGGACGGCTTTCACCGGTGTTTGTTGAAACATAAACAGTGAGAAGCAGCCGTGGAATGTATTTATACGCAGCAAACTTTACGCGCCCCCATGTGTCCCTGGAACGAGGAGAGTAGACTTTCCTGGCAGTTTTAACACAGGGACAGTTATTTAACTCTAACACAACTGGGCAGACCCTCCTCCCTGGGACGAGCGGAGGCTTGTTCTCTCGTGCTCTGCCGTGAGCTGTATTGTTGTGCAGCCCTGCCCTCCCCTTTCCGCTTTCCTCTGTATTGCTCTCATTTCCAGATCTTTCATGATGTGCAGGAATTAAATACAAGTTTCCTTAGATTAAAGGGGCAATTCAGTCATACTCCAGTCTACCCCTTCCTCTCCTTGCTGTTATTCTTCTGTTCTTTTAAAGCCTCAGTGTTCCCCATGCTATTAAATTAGAAGTTTTGTATGATCCAATTATACCTCCCTCTAAATATCTTCCCCCCAGAGAGTTAAAGACATCATACTTCAGCAATACATGCACACCGATGTGTACAGCACTACGAGCCATAACAGCTGAATCCTGGAAGCAGCCTTTATGCCTATAATCTGAGAAGATAAAAAGTGGTAGCAGGTAGAATATTACTCTTTTATAAGAAGGATATCTGAGACATTTGTAAGAAAATGGGGTTTCAGCTTTTAACACTGTCTTACTTTGGCCCGCAGACTAAATCCAACACCTGTTCTGAGGGAGTGAGTCCCATTCACACTCCCGGGAGTTCTGTTATATTCTCTGACTTAGAACCGGAGTGTCAGTTCCCTGCTTTTCCTCTCTCCAGGCTCTTACTGGCAAATGAAGTGTCCTCCGAGACCTAGAGTTCTGGGTTAGGAGGTTCCGTCCGTATTAGTCATTCCCACAACTCAAAGGACTCAGCTGTGTGAATCTAAATCCGTTTGTATAGACATTGTGTAAGACATCTAGGTTTTGCAACGGAATGCCAATGACTGTGTCTTATCAATGATTATTCCTCACAGTTCTGGGTCTGAGAATCCCGGGTCGATGCACCGACCAATACATTTTCTAACCAAAGCCCCTTTCCTGCCTTGCATACAACTTTCTTCTCACATGGAGGAAAGATAGTTCTTTTGTTTGGTTAGCTCTGCTTTGAGTTTAGTTTCCATATTATTCCCTTATGTATGTATCCTGAGAAGGCAGTGGGTTTTCTCTCAGATGAATAGCTTTCTTTGATTATTAGCTGCATAAATTTATAGACTGTAATAGGATAGAATAATAAAATCAGAATAGTACATTTTTTCTCTCTAGAACAACTGTTTTGAAATTTTTGAGAAAGCTAAAATATACATAAATTATAGAGAAAAGCAGGTGGTAATAATAAATCAGGAGACAGATTTTTTTTTTTTTTTGCAAGAAGGAAGAAAAGAGGAGAGGCAAGAGGAAGGGGAGGAGAAGAGGATTAAAAAATACAGTATCTGGGCTAGAGATTTAGCTCAGTGGTTCCAGCGCCTGCCTTACAAGCACAAGGCCCAGAGTTCGATCCCAGTAACCACATACAATAATGCTGGGCATGGTGACTCAAACCCACCAGCGATCAGTACCGTATACCACAGTGCCGGCTGTGGTGGTTCATGCCTGTAATCCCAGCACTCGGGAGGCAAAGACAGGAGGATTGCTGAGGTTGAGGCTTGCCTGGGCTACATAGTGAGCTCGGGGCCAGGCTGAACTACAAAGTGAGACCCTATCTCAAAAAAAAAAAAAAGATATAAACTTAGCCATCTCAGGAGGACACAAGTATTAAGTCCATAGTGGGGATCATGGTCTCTTTTTCGTTCTCCTCCCTCAAAACCACCTCACTTTCTACTGGCACAGTGTTTAATGTTTTCTTATTATTGCACCTGTACTTCTTCCCCCTAACTCCAGCCCCAGTCACAGCTGCTTCATGTGTTCTGTTCTGCAGCCCTCAAATTCAAAGCCATTAAGACTTGGTCTCCACTGTGGCGCTCCAGGGAGGAGGGGCCTAGGGTGAAGCGCCACAGTGCGAACTCTCAGAACATCCTCTTTGAACACCCTGGGTTCTGGTGAGTTATGTACAAACAATCCTGGTGCTTGCCACCTCTGGTCTTCCTGGGCTTGACCCAACGTGCTGTCCCAGAATGCTCTCTGCCATGCAGAGAGGCCAGGCTTGCACTTAGTGGTGCAGGTGCCCTTGAACCTCCATTAAGTCAGCAAAAATCCTCCTTTTCTTCATAAATATCCTTTCTCAAAAATTTCCTTATAGTCTTGCAGAATTAATGCAATAGCCTGTATGAGTTCTACACTATTAAATCTATCTAGGTCATCTATTTCAGCTCAGTGTTTATACTATGACAGCATTATATTAAATGAGATTACATATATGCAAATTTTCTTGAAAAAATAATTCCAACTGCCCGAGATTTACATGCAGCTACATGTGAGATATAAGGACCTAGGATTCTTCAGTTGCCTCCAAGATCAGATTTTCTTTGCATTAGCTCCTTAACATTTTTTATTTCTTGATTGTTAATTTTGTTTTTTTTTAGTCCAGGAAATCCTTGAAAAATATATTTGCCGCCCATCTTATTTAAGACTACATCCATCTAAATCAAAATCTAACCTAAGTTCTATCAATTTCTTATAGGAAATTATGAATCTCCTGAATGCTTCTGTATAAATCATTAAAGGGAAGATGGTTAATAAGAGACTCGGCTGAAATTCATTTACTAGCTATATGTTTATATATATTTAAAAATATTTATTAGGACATACTTGCAGCCTATAATGTCCACATGCCTGGTGTGGAGCTGGAACACAGGTGTAGAATGTCTTCTTTTTTTTAGCCATTCCCTTCTTTCCCTCCCTGCTCCAACCATACCCCAGTCCTCTTTTCTATTTGAGAAAGCTCTCTCACTACTTCCTATTATTCATTGATTACTTTGCTCTTTATATGTAACTCATATTTTTCATATAAGAGAAACCACGTAGCATTTAAGGTCATGTGTTGATTTCCTGGAATATCATAATGTCTCAAAGTGCATGTTCCTACAAGAAGCTCAACCCAGATGTCAGGTAATCAAGTTCATTATTTTAGGTCATGTGTTTCTATCCGCATTTAACTATGAATAAATTCCTTGTGTCATGACTTGAAGTTCATCGTCGATGTCTGTCAACTTTTTTATCGTTTGTGGCCTGGGCTCAGAGTGCATCCAGTAGCCCTTCGTGATGAGCGTTGCCTTGGAAACATGTTTTTCCTAGAGAGTAGAACTCAGCTGAGCCATCATGCTCTGCCAGTATTGCAGTTGTTATCTGGGGATTATGAGATTCATGCAGGGCCAGAGTGCTAGTCTTTGACTAGTTGGCCGAAAATTCTGTTTTTGATGCTTGGTTCTTAACCCAACTGGCTGTGTAACATCCCTTGAGGATATTGGTGCTAAAAGATTTAGGCTGTTTCAATTTGCTCTTTTAATTAAAGCATAGAACTGGGGAAGAAACAAATGAAAGAGATGAAAGCGGGACTTAAAATACCTCCTCTCTCACCCTCAGTATTTTCTGTTACAGTGTTGCACTAAGCCTCTACCAGCATATGGGTAAACAATGGACCTTTCTGCTTTTTCATTATGCCATATACCATGTGTGCACGCTCAGAACGGTAGTTCACAGGGCATTTCTTAAACACAGCTGCACTCGAAGGAACATACTCCAAAGCCCAGACATCATCATGATCCTCCCCCATGGGGAGAGAAGCTATAGGTTAACAATCTGTCAACTACTTTTCACAACTTGAGCGCACAGTTTTGAGAGACTATTAAAGATGGTATGGTAGTGATGACAATAATATACATTTTGTTGAAAATGATGGTGTTAATATAGGAGAGCAAGTAAAAACTTTAGTGTGGCCAAAAAAGAACTGCAAAGAAAAATACATTCCAACTTTAAAGGCAGTATATAATGAAAGTTAAGAGTAACATTTTGGTTTTTGAGTGCATGTCTGCTCATTGCCTGCAAAGAGGCTGTGTATTCATCTTTGATGATGAATAAGACAGAGGATACTTTCCCGTCTTATTTGACTTATAAGACTTATAGCCAGACAAAGTATATTATAATTGGTAGGTGTTCGGAAAGAAAATTCCAGGACACTGATATTGGCTATTCAATAAATTTCATATATGGCTCATAAAATTCAGACATACTGCATTTTCCTGTATTTTTAACTGTACTGAAAGCAAAGATACATTTGAGAGGAATAATGAATTGAAGCAATACTTTCTAGTAGAATATTCACTGAGACAGAATGGCCGTAAAATACAGCTCTGGCTAATTTACTTAATGTATTATCTTACAAAACGTTTGCAAGTGTCCACGAAATGTGTGTTAGAAACCTCACGTCCAGGTGCTCCTGTGGTAGGTAGTTAGAGAGAAAGGTTTGAGAGAAAGTTAGGGCACATGACCCCAGGAGGCCTCAGCCCCTGAACAGGGAGCAGCTCCACGCGCAGAGGAGGCCTGAGCCTTCGGTTTCCGATGTGGAGGCCAGAGGGGAAGAATGAGGCCTAATCTGCCTCCCGGTGAGCGCGGAGAAGAAGGAGGCCCCGTGGAGCTGAGAGGCGGAGATGGGCTCGCCCCTGAGGGGCTGCGGAGGAGGAGACGGGACCTGGGGGCTCTCACTGCCGGGCCGCGTCTGAGTGAGTAAGGCCGAGCGCGCCGGCCCGGGCTCCGTGTGGAAGGGGACAGAGCTCCTGGCTCCCGGATTTTACCTTGTCTCTGAGTCTCTTTATTTTGCATCTTCATCACCCCCTGGTTAGGTTTGAGTTCAGCTCGTAGGCTGGTTCCTACATTTCAAGGGTCCGGAACCATAGTAAATAAATTTGTGTTCTTTTCTCCTCCATTGTTTGACTTTTATTAGTACGTGAGTGTTTGCAGCCCATAATGATTACACTCCCTGTAGAGAGCTGGCACCTGTATATGACACATTTCAATTTTTCCTCTTCTCTCCATCCTCTTTTTATTTTGTTAGCACCAGATTCATTCATTTGACTTATAAGACTTATAGAGTTAATTATCACAGATATAAATTTAAAAGACAGATAGGTAAAAAAGACCATGTCAAACATATAAGACAGTTGTGCCAAGTCAAGGGACATTTTTACTTTGTCTACACTGGATTATGAGGTCTCTTCTTTTCAGTCTCTCTTTTTTCCTATGATCTCTTTCACTTCATATTTTATTTATATATTGAGTTTTTCATAGAAGCCACTTACGCTTGTGTGTATGATTTATTTAACTTCTAGGCTCTTTATAAATTACCTAGTTTTATATATTCTGTCATAGCAGCAGAAATTGGATTAGAATAAATGCTTACCATGCATAAAAATGTACGTATGTCCTCAACTGATAATGCAATAGTGTATTTGTCAGCTTTTCCTTTGCTGAGATAGAATGCTTTCCCTAACTTCAACAACTACAGAGATTTGGATTCATCTAGAGATTTTAGTCTATGGCCAAAGGTTCCAAAATAGAAACATCATGGCAGAAGAAAGCTTCTTTCACTTCTTTGTGGGCAGAAGTGGTCCAGACAGGAAAGGCCAGGAAACAGATACTGAGCTCCAAACCCCCAGGCCCCCCAGAAGTGTGCTTTACTGACATGGAATTGGCTTTCACACCAGTCAAGTTAACAATGAACCTTAACTATCACAAATAGTAATCGGGTATTAATATGTCTGTGTGCTAAAACTCCACTCTCCTGCAAGATAGATCTAATATAAAGATGACTGTTTTGCATTTACCTGTATTATTAATACAAACTCTTCATCTATCTTCTTATGTAGAGAAATGCATGCATAGTTTAAGTACAAGAAAACCTTAAGTCTGGTGCAGTTGTAGTAACATAGCTCTCAGAGACAGACCCCTTTGTGTTCGAATGGAATCTTCGCCACTTGAAAAATGCGGTGTAATGTTGGACAACATAGTTAACCTACCTGAAATCAGTTAACTCACCCATTAAAGGATGGGAATATAAGATTTTGAGTATTTTTAAAGATCAAATGACTGAGGTCACTTAAGACATTTATTCATATATAAAAATAGTGCCAGGTTCATGTTATATATTTAAGGTAAAATGTGATGATGGTGAGACTTATGGTGCCAGGAGGTTAAGGCACATAGTCTAGTCTAAGTGGGTACGATATGCTCAGCGAGTGAAAATGCAGACTATGAATTGTGCGTTCCTTACACTTATTTTCTATCTGTTCATATCTGATCAGGAAAGATAAATTCTGCAGTGACTTCAACAAGGAATTTTAATGGAATATTACTTATTACAGTGGATTAAAGAGGGATTGGCTAGAGAGAAGTAAAGAAAACTCTAAAAACTGCAGTCACTGACCTTGGGGTTGAAAAACAATACCCAAGAAAGGCCTTGCGTTCCGAGGCTGACGTCGGGACCTTGCAGGGAAAAGGCACAGCCCTGACACACCGGACACCAGAGAAAGACCCTCCCACGTTCTGCAGCCGACTAGAAACAGGTTGCACCAGGGAAAACTGTTCCTCCGTAGGGTTTGTTAGTTGCCTCGATGACACCAACACTGGTGATACCAGGTGTAATGCGAGGGTCACCCGGACGCTGCCACAGCACTGCCTGGTGGGGGAGGGGCGGGGGCTGGGAAGCAGCTGGCGGTTGCGCGCTCCAAGCTGTTCTTGCAAGATCTGGGAATTGAAGAGACCCCGGGACCACGCTGCCTGCGAAAGCGGCGGGAGGTGGGGGAATCTGCTGGTTTCTCCTGCTGCTGGCCCAGGCTCCCCCCGGGACAGACACTGCAGGGGCGGCAAGGACTCGCACAGCCTGTGCCTCCGTGTGGGCCGATCTGAATCAGGAAAGGAAACTGCTGGAACCGTTAGTACCTCCCGGGGCTTCTCCTGACAAAGCTCCGTGCCACCTGGCGCAGGAAAACCTGATTTGCAAGGTCAAGTGCCGTTTTTCATAAAGCAGGATGAATGTAGAGAAGAACAATTTAAGTCCATAAAAGATGTATTCCTTAACACAAGCAATATGAATATGAAAGCTTTGTATTTCTAATCCTTGTTCTAAATGATTGAACATTTTTCTCACTAATATAAATTCCATAAGGCTTCATGAATTGATACATCTACAAATGTTTACACTTTCATTATGACGAGAAATATCTCCAAATGAGTTGACTGTGGTTATTAGAAAAACATGCACATGAAACTTTAAAATAAAATATAACACGTTCCACACTGAGACATATCCGAATAAAAGTTTGATTGTGAAGATAATGAAAAATTGTCGTAGGCAGCAACCTAAAAATAAGTGTCTTTGGTAATAAATAAAATCAGATTTAGATCACAAATTCTTCGAAGAAGGTTTTTGTCCTAAAGAGAATGAAGTAGTACTTTGGAAATATCTAGGTTTTTATATCAAGAAATAATCCCTCTCAAGTCAATATGAAACAAAGTAAAAATTCAAACCTTTGGAATTTTTGTCTTTTACACTCAAGATAAATTATGAACAGTCAAGTGAGTGGGAACTTTTGTCTTCTAAAAGTAATCATTTATAATTTACTTATGAATGCTAAGTCACACAATGATAGAATAGGATGAAATGTTGCAGTTTCAATTATATTTAAAGAGAAGTAAGCAGGTAATGGCTACAATGACTGAAGTATAAGATATTCTAGTGTGCAGATATTGGCTTTGCAGAAGAAAATAAGATATTAGCTACTGTTTTCAGGCTCAATATTAATATATATTAAATCTTTCCCATAATCATTTATACATTATGATAATATTAACACCTGTAAAATTTAGTCTTAAGGTAAAATGAAATGTTCCTACTTATATTTCCATGTGAAAGATTAAAAATAATTTTAAATTAATAATTAATAATTTTTCATAATTGTTTTTCTTAAATTCTGTCCTATAATCTTCATTAGGCCAGGAAGAATGTGTTGTGTATATGGAGACATTTGTTGTGTGTGTATAGTCATTTTCATGGCCCTGCACACTGAACACACACAATGAAAAACAAAGACCAATAACAGTTATTGAGTACTGTATATTCTACACTCTGTGTTGTTGAATTATCATGCATAATTTCTATTAACAACAATTTAAGAAATCATGACTTCTTTGTTTTACAGAGAAAGTCATTAAGGTAGAAAGAAGAGGTGATTGCAACAATTCACACCACTGATCAGTAGCAAGCCCAGAATTCATGTCCACAGACCAGCTTCCAAATCTAATTCTACAACTATCCCAGAAAACGTTTTTTTCTTTAAGTAGAAAAGCAAGATAATTTGAAATGTACTGAAACATACTTATTTTTGCTTTAAAGATGTATGTATATATAAATTTGTATAGATTTTATCATTTTTCTGAGTTCAAAATTGGTGTAATGTTAAATATAACCTTAAAATGCTTTAATAGGTATTTAGCAGAAATTAATTCCTACTCTGCATTTGTACTTCATATAATCTGTTTGTGCACAGCACACATTGAGAGTTGATTTTTCCTGACTCTTACAGTTTTATGGATAATGCAAGCAAAACACTGATTTACCCAGATATTTTTCTAATTCCATTGTTCTTATTTTGCTATTAACACATGGTGTCTGGGTATGTCAAAGAGACAAAATGTGATGTTACAACCTGTGTATTCACTGGGTAGCCCACTGACACAGTGCCAGTAGCATATACATTGCTGTGCTCCAGAAATGATCATGTTTTATGGTGAACACATTCAAATGTCTCTCATAAGTATCTTGAGATTCGTGATGCATCATTGATAATTATATTCAGCAGGCTGTGCCAAACAACATCACAGCTATTTTCTTCTATCATATCAGAGTTATTTTAAGGTTATTTTATAGAGAAATGTCATTCACTGGAACAAGGGGCCACTGCACTCATTTCCCATTAGAAGAGATTGTGATTCTATAAACTCAGTGTTCCTCTCCTGTGATAAATTCATACTAATGTTGTCATGGCATTCACTTTATGTCTCCTGGTGAAATCTGAGCTCGGGGAAATGATAAACATCGTTGACTGAGGAATCTCATGCCTTCAGCCAGATCTACAAAACGATGACCATCTAATTAGTTAGCTTGTAAATTATATCAAACATTAGAAGCATTACAATTTATAAGATGCATATTGTATAATGTGTTTTACTACCCATTGTAGAAAAGCTTGTGTTCTAGGAGCCATGTGTTAATTTTTAAATATTTTAAAGTACATTAGGGCCGGAGATTTAGCTCAGTGGTTCAGCACCTGCCTCACAAGCACAAGGCCCTGAGTTCGATCCCGGTAACCAGATACAATGCTGTGCGTGCTGACTCACATCCACCAGCAATCAGTACCACATACCACAGTGCCGGGCATGGTGGCTCATGCCTGTAATCCCAGCACTCGGGAGGCAGAGGCAGGAGGATTGCTGAGTTTGAGGCTTGCCTGGGCTCCATAGTGAGCTCAGGGCCAGCCTGAACTACAAAGTGAGAACCTATCTCAAAAAAAAAAAAAATTAAAGTACATTAGAGACCCAAGTTTAAATATTGCATGGCTTCTCTCATATGAGAAATAGGTAAATAAAATATATATAAACGATACATACTACTCATAAATATGAAGTATAAATATAAATGAATTTAAAAAATAACAAAAATAGATAATACAAAGCAGTAAGATAGATCTTTTGCCAAAAACAAGGAGACCAAGAGAAGAAGGGAACAAGGAGGAGGGGGAGAAGCCAGGAATGGAAGAAGAAATAAGACCTGTTATGTGCATGTACCAACTCCATGATGTGTGGCGATTGTGTGCTACAAACACGTGCTAATAAAATGACATCAAACTTAGTTAAGTATTAACAGTATTTAGTTCTACTGCTTCGCCAGATAGCAGGTGAATTTCATTGGTTCATCATATCCATGAAATAAGACTGACATCCTTGACCCAGAAGCTCAATCTTAGTAATTCTTAAAAATCCAAAACTTTAAATTCTGAAATGACAAGTACAAAATACTGTACTTCATATCATCTGAAAGGCTGTGTAAAATACTGATATTTTAAAATGTTGTATAAAATCATCAGTATATGCA
>PVIC010004096.1:0-64754 GCA_004025085.1 Thryonomys swinderianus
AAGCAAGCAAGCAAGCAAGCAAGCAAGCAAGCAAGCATCAGGGAGGAGGCTCCAGAAAGATGGAAGACCCGTGGGCCCTTTCTTCTCAGCTGTTTTTACAGGGGAGGTGAATGCTTCCCTCCTCCACTAAGAATTTACCATGGCATGACTAGATTGGCTTCTGGGCACCGCTGCTTACCTTGATTTCTTTTGGAGGTCTGTGCACAGCTCTTTTCTGCCTGTTACTTGGCTTTGATGTACCTTTGAAGGCCATATCTATGGGGCGGGCAGCTAGTTGGCAAGAGGTGCTTTATTTCTGATTAGCTTACACTTAGAAAGCCATTGTAGACATGTGCTACACTCTGTAATGACCCTACAGGAACCCTAGATTGAACACACATGTATATAAGTGCATATGTTAGTGCGTAGATGTGAGTGCATAGTCCCCTAGTCAGGCCCCTTCTTTTTAATTGAAGGTGGGGCAGTTTATTGTTTGTGTAGCTGGCTTTCTCTCTGTCCTACCTGTCACCTCTTTTTCTGGTCTGTTGGTACAAGTCTCAAAGCCATTTCATGCCTTTCTTTATCTAGTTTGTTTTTTCCCCACCCCTGTCTTTGATTTGTTTCCCAGAGGAATCTCTCTAGAAATGTTTGTTTTCAACTCCTTCTAATCAAGATTAGATAGAAGACCAAAAGAAGCCCCTATTTTATTTTCTCATCTACAGATTCCAGTCCCTGTGGAGCCAGAAGCCCAAGCCTCGGCATCTATGTTCCCTTCTGATGTGGCATATGGGTACAAACACATGGTCATTGCTGTAGTATTCTGCTGAAAAAAGAAAAATAAATAAATACAGAGCCTGAAAGTAAAATCTGACAGGTCTGTCCTGAGAGAACTTCAGCAAAGTGACTGGCATGAATACATCAGAGATGTCAATGTCATTATCCTTGTGAGGGTTCTCCAGAGGAACAGATCACTAGAAAATGCATGTGTCATTATGCAAGGGTATTTATTAGGTAGATTACAGTATGAAAGGCTGGTGAGTTCACCGTGGAGGATACAGCAGCTGCTCAGCCCCGAAGATGGAACCCACAGAACCAGAGGAGGGGGCACCAGTCCCCAGCCGAAGGTCTGGGAACTCTTGTACAGGTGCTAGTGTGAGTCTACAGGGGAAGGCTGAATAAAATGCAGACTCCTGTTCAGTGGTATCGGAAAAAACTTGCGTTCTTCAGAACGGACACACTTCCTTCATTTCCTTTTTATTCCGTTCAGGTGAGAAGCTGATTGGTTGGTGCCACCCACATCCGGGTGTGTCTTCCTTCTCATTTTATGGCCTCCGTGTCAATTATTCCCCAGACACGCCTAGAATCTTGCTTTACTGAGCTGCAAGATGTTTCTTAATGTAGTCAGGTTGAAATATCATGATTAACTGTTACAGTTATGAATGGCAAAAGAGCCGGCGACATTCTAGCTTGGCAGAGACTAGACATACGTGTCAGGCCAGTTGCAATGCTGATTATAGTCTGAGTCAGGATTAAAATATGTCATATAAAAAGGACAGCATTGGGGCAGTTGGGGATATTTAAACGCTGCTAAATTTTTAGGTAATAGTTTCGTGCTGTTACTGTGCTTTCCCAAGTATAATAGCTGTATTGTGTCACTTTATAGCAGAATATTCTTGCTCATGGAAGATACTGAGTGGTTAGATTTTATGATGCTCACAGGTACATCTCAAGAGGTTTAGAAAAAATGTGTTATATGAATGTCTCTCTGAAAGTATCTGTATGTATACATGTATAGCTATATGTGTGTACATATATATCTACTGATTCTATCTATGCATAAACTTATATGCATACTTGTGGAGAAAATACTTTAATATGTTGTAAATTTAGGTGAAAAATATATATGTTCATATTATTGGTTTTATAATTTTTCTATTTTCTTTTAGACATAAAGTTGAGGAAAAATATCAGAGAATGTCAGACTGCCTAACTGCTTCTGAACTGCTTCTACTCTGAACTGTCTACCAAAGTCTGTATTGATGACCTGAGTTGCCATAGAAAGATGGGTTATTATTACCCCCTTTGCTAAGCAGCAAAACCACTTAATATTTACTGTGTATTCATATTTGTTACTGAGCACTTACTACGTAACAGGCCCTCTTCTGTGTCCTAAGAACAAAATGATGAGAAAACCCAGTCCCTGACTTTTTTGAAGATAGGGAAATCAGTGTACAAGATAGGAATCAAAACAGTAAATGCATAAATATTCAATAGAACTTCAGCCAGAGACACAGCAGGATCTAGGTCAGAGGGTAACAGTGAGAGGTACACACTATTCCAACAAGCCTGGTCCAGAAAGGCCTTCCTGAGGAAAGGCCTCGGGCAGAAACTCCAGTGAGAAGGGGAGCAAGCTGAAGACAGACACGGAAGCAGTTTGGTCCACATTTTGAAAACTCAAGGGCAAGATCCTCACAGTAAGCTCTCCCGTGGCCCACCCCAAGCACTTTGCGTCTCTTTTAATCTTGCTATAACCTTGATCCATTCTGGCATTATTTTGATTCTGTATAATTTTGCAAATACGCAATATGCTTTAGCAAGATCTCTGTAAACAGAACATAAAGTGACATTTTTCCTGAAGGCTCAATCTTTCTTTTCACATTCAGAAAATGTAGGCAAAGAAATGGTTGTACTGCTGAGAGACATTCAGATGCCGGAAATGTCACCTTCTTTGCTTTTAAAAACTAAACCAAATGGGCTCTTCCCTCATTATTTTTACATTTACAAAAACACTGTAGATTCAGTGGTGTCCCCGGGTCACTCCAATCTGCTGGGTTCTACAGGAGACGGTGGGCTTGCCTGGCACAGGCCTCCTGGGGAAGTGGCTCTTGGAGTTTCTGTGAGAAGACCCTGTAGCCTTGGCCCTCCCCACCCCTGGCAGGCTCCAGGTATTGACCTAGAACCGCAGTGCACATGCGAGCTATTCAGTCAAGCAGGTGTCCTTCCCAGTCAATTGATTGGTTAGTTTTCATTTCCCATGATAATTGTCACATATGCTGTTTGGATATGCTGTTTTTTCAGTTCTAACAAACTACCACTCATTTCCTTTGTCACCTGAGCTTTTGACAATCTCCTCTCAAGATTATGTGAAAGATAATCTCTATTTTTTTTTTTTTTCTGAGACAGGGTCTCACTTTATAGTTTAGGCTGGCCCTGTGCTCACTATGTAGCCCCTGCAAGCCTGGAACTCAGCAATCCTCCTGCCTCTGCCTCCCGAGTGCTGGGATTACAGGCGTGAGCCACCATGCCCGGCACTGTGGTATGTGATTTGATTGCTGATGGGCGTGTCTCCATGCCCAGCATTGTATGTGGTTACCGGGGATCAAACTCAGGACCTTGTGCTTGCGAGGCAGATGCTGGGACCACTGAGCTAAATCTCTGGCCCAGATAATCTCTGTATTTTTGTCTAGCGTTTTTATAGTTTGGTCTAGTAGGATTAAATTTCACATTTATTTCTAACTCAGCATGAAAAGGATTAAGAAAAGAAAAAAATAAGCTGACGCATGTATATGTAACCATTCCCCAAGATGACTGAAATTGCATGTACTGCAGACATGTACTAATAAAATTTTTAAAAAGCATGAAAATAAAAGATGCTGGCAAATTGCCTGTCTAATGAGGTTCAGCTTTCTCATTTGTAAAGTATGACTTTTTACTTTATCCTCACATGACAGAAGAGGGGAAACAACTCTTCCAGCAGTTTTTATCACAGCCCCAATCCCATTGATGAAGGCCCCATGTTTATGCCCTAATCACCTCGGCTCCACCTTCTAACGCCATCACATTGGTGGCCAGGTTTGAACACATGACTCTGGAAGGGACACAAACTTTCTGAATATAAGATCCTCCCCCCATTCTTTGAGAAATGAATGAAGTGACGATCTTCTCCTCAAATACATTTTTAGATGTTACATAGGCTAAAAGACAATATTTTATCTGTCTGATCCTTTATCTAAAAATTTAAAATATTTTCTCTTCTATTAAGAAAAGTCTTTTATTTGTTATTGTAGATGTATAATACACACTCCATGGAGATGCATCTAAACTTGAAACATTTTCTATAACTGGAAAAAATGGCTTATCTTACCACCATTCAGAGATGCATAACGTTATTTATTTTGGTTGATGCCTCTCTGTTCTCTTTTTCAGAACATTGGTGTTCCCCAATTCTCGATTATGTTTCATACATTATTTGACAATATTTTATTTAGTCTAACAGTAATATACTGTGATATCAGCCCAGGTTGTTGGGTGTGATTAGTTTTTACTATATATTTCAGTGTGCTTTTATTTACTAACTCAGAATAACTTATGACTTCTAAATGCTCAAAGTACAATTCCCACTAATGTGTGATAAGTACACAGAATTAAAATCACATATACTAGAATTTTGCATAATGAGAATTCTCGGTGGGGGAGGAAGTATAATAATAATGGAACTTAGTAGATGCTAAGTAGATAAAGAAACATCAAGCACTCTCTGTTGAGAAAATTACCTGCCAGGTTTTCTGTATACCAATAAAAGGTATGTAGGTTTGTGCAGGTGTGTATGCATGTGTATTTGTAAATAAATCTCGTTCTCAAACACTACCTTCAGTTCTGTCCTTAATTCTCTGTAAAGGAAATTTTTTAAAAAGCAAAGCAAAGTAATTTGGGAAAAATAATAGAAATGGTTTGAAGTGAAAAACAAATTTTTTTTAAAGAAACTGATGATGTTTACCGAATTGTAAGAAAAGAACAGAGAATGGAGATTTAGAAATTTTCAACATGGTTGTGTTTCACTCTAATCTATACAACATAATAGTTCACTTAAACTGTAGCAAGAGATCAAGTAAGCATATGGATAAACTTGGAGTCATTGCTACACTGTAGCATGTAGGATTTCTACATGGAAATTTTCAAAATTAGAATATATGAGTAGGAATCATAGGTTAGATCTTTCTTTGCTTGAGTCATGGGTGGATTACATGATACATGGAAATACTTTTCAGTTATGAAACCTAACGTTTACTTTAGAAAATCTGGAATGCATACAGCATCTCAACACAAAGAATGAGAGCAGCCACCCACGCTGAGATTTTAGCTAATACACAAATTTCCATGGATGGAATCTTGTAACGCATGTTGATTTGCATAATACCTTTCCCCCCTCATTTAGCAGTAGTACATTAAAAGAATTCTCTCTGTCTTTAAGCACACTTTGCAACTCGGTATTGAATGGCTATATAGTACTCCACAGCATGGAATATTGTCTTCTGTTGTCTAGTCCTCGGCTTAGCCTTGTGCATTGACTTGGATTTGGTAGTGCTGCTGCAGGTATTAAGGAAAGCAATGGGATCAGTTCAGGAGGAGTGTCTGCCTTCAGGGACATCCTGCCTCCTCCATCTGTCCTGTGGTAGTGAGAGAACGAATGAGAATGAATCTCCGCAAGCCCCTTCAGCTGAATTCACAGAAGCACAAGGTTTACATCCCTCTGAAAAGCTATTATGAAAGAAATGGATCTACCTTCATTCAATTTCACCCTTAAGAGACTGATGGGGCTTTGGGGAACTGAATGGCCTGTAAGATGAGTTTCTCTTCTGAACCAAGCCCTTTCCACCCTGGCATTCTTTCTGCATTTTCTCAGACTCCAGTCTCTAGTGTTGCTGATTTCCTTCTGCTGTCTATGCACTTAATGCTCATCTTTATTAACAATGTCGTATTCGTATTTGTCATTAGTCCATCACTGTCTGAATAAGCCATTGCTATTTCTGGTGTGTTCAGCTAAGCAGTCACTAACTCGGCTCTTTTTGTCCATCACAGGATTAAATGATATCATCCTAGACTTATGCAGCAGGGCTGTCTATGGTGTTAGACACAGTCCTGCTCTTTCTAAGCTCAGGTGGTGAGAGTAGCTGGTTTACCACAACCCAAATGTCTTTTTACAGGACAAGATATTTCCCACTTACTCATCTTGATGCACTTTTGAGAGTCTGCATGAAGCTTCACTAGCAAATTTAGTTTGTAAATAAAAGAGTCCCACGTGACTCACTTGGGTGAGTGTGCTGGCTTCAGTGCAGTGATCATAGGGTGAACTACAGTGAAATACCTGAAGCTCAGTGAAGCAAGCTGAACCATACCAGCGTCCTGCTGGGTAAGACCTTTGGACTTTCTTTTGGATAACACATCCATTTCTAATCCTCCAGATTTAAAAATATGACCAGAATTGGAAAAAGTTGAAAAATTTCTTCTAAACATAAAGAAATGGTAACTCAAGATACATAAGCGTTGGACACAAAATGTGATTATGTGTGCCTAGAACAGCAGTGATAAACTTATGACGTGTGTGCCAACTGAAAGCCCTGAAAGGTTCACCATCACTGGCTTAGTGTCTAGTATATTCCAGGATACAGAATAATATAGAGGCTCTGAAAGTGAGGAAGGCCAGTTTTAGTGTTTCCCTACTTCTAAAGGATCCTGATGTATTTCTGTAGTCCCTGTCTTCATCGTCCATGTGAAGCTGGTCAAATGTTGCTCAAGAAGTAAGGAGTCGCCGCTGTATCTAAATGACCTTAACATCTTCCTGAGCCTGAAGTTCCTGGAAGCTACCAACAGTCACTGGAGTGGTGCAAGTAAAAACCGGTTTCTCCACTGTAGACTGGATTAACTTAGTGTCCGCTTCCATTGCTTTCTTTCTGTGATTCATCATTCAGAATTGTGAACCCTATTTCTCGTAACAGTGCTCTATTTGTCAATTTTCCTGTCCTATTGGGAAAGATGACTCTCTTCCAGCGTCCTCGAGGAGATGGCTCCTGAAGTCTGGCTCCGGACTGCGCCTGGGGAGACTGGACGGCTCTTGGCCTCCTTGCCCTCCTCCTCCCCTGGTGATCCTGTCTGGGACAGCGATTGAGTTCTTGCTACTGATGTTAGCTCTCTGAGGGTAGCGAGTCTCCAACCCTAGCCTCATGTACTGGGATGCTGGGAGCCAGGCTGGAGAGCTCCTCAGAGGAAATCAAATCTTCCCACCCAGTTTCCAGCTAGGAGGAAACAGTGAAAAGATGCAGGCGAATTCTTTTTGAATTTTCAGTATTCAATCTGCCTTAACACTTTGGTCCACTTATTATTGGTTTCTACCAGGAGTTAGCATGAAGAGATAATAATTTAAGGTGCAACAAAATATAATTAGATTATTAAAAGTATAATATATTAGCGTTTCAAAGATGTTCCACAAAGCCCATTCTGGATGCTTTGCCTCTGAATGTGTTTGAGAATCATTTGTCTGGATTGTTTGCTTTTGGAAAGCAGAGTCCATGCTTGGGTGAGCTTGGAAATCAGAATGAATATTGAAATTCTACAACAATGCTGCCCTCTCAGGAGCAGCCAACTTCCAGCCTGATGGCTTTACACTGGGTTTGGAGATGGGAGGACAAGGTGGCCATGTGTCTGAGAAACTGAGGCGGCTGATCTCATTATGTCACTAAGATTTGACGGTTACAGGAGTCCTATGAAGCCCCAAGAGAAGTTTATTGCCAGCGCTAGCCAGAGCATAGGCATCTATGGCGGAGACTGTCACTTTTAGCATCAAACATATCCAAATGCTGAAGCACTGTGAGATGTTCTGTCTTGGACCCTGTCACCCTGTCAACATGGCCAGTAGCCTCTGAAGTTAGTACTCATGGTCTAGGAATTTAGAGTCCTATCCCTAAGCAGAAGTGTAGAGATGAAGCAAGCTTCTTATTTCTGTGACTGTAGTTCCTTAGCCCAAATATCTATAATGATTTATTTCCCAAACCCTGGATCCTCACTGGAATATCTATTACAAAACTGGATCATATGACTTTCCTTCTGACTGGTGAGCCTTTTGTTTGCTCATGTGGAGAGTCATTTATTCCCCCAAAGCTGGCTGTTTTTTTCCTCATAAGCTAAACGTCAGTGGGTTTGCTTCCAGGCTCTGGCTGGCTCCCAGGGTGCCAGACCCTGCTTAGATGGCTTCAGCATTCAGTTTTCTCTTTCTGGGGAGGAAGAGGCTGCTTTTGCTCTTTGGTGTTTTTCCTCTGGCACCTATCTGGAACTAAACCATTTCGTGCATTTTCCAAGTTGGCATTACCAACAGGTACTACATGGCTGACATCTTTCTAAGAAGGCTATGGCTTTACACATGGGAAAAAGGAAGTGAATTCAAGAAACAAAAGCACATCAGTCAATGAACTCTTTGGACAAGTGTAGACAAGCACTCTCCATGTTTCTTGGCCTGCTATAGCATGTGTTGATAGGCAAATGAGCCCTTATGGATATAAATGAGTTGGCTGCTGGCACTGCCATGGAAGTCTCCAAGCTGCCCTCTCTCAAATTGCACTCTGCAGGTTCTCAAATGGCCAGTGACTGTCTTTTGAGTATTTAATGTGGGCCTGTGCTATGAGCTATTTCAAAGGTCTTGGACTTCTGAAGATGAGTGGTCAACTGCCTTGCCCCTCCCAAAGACCTGGGTCAATACTTCCTGTTGTCTTTCTCTGTAAATGTTGATCCAAATGCATCTTGAGTTATCAGAGCTGTGTCTTTCCAGTGGAGACAGCCCTGGCAGGGTCTAGAGCAATTCACCCTGATGCCAAGTGGGACTATTATTTGTCATGAGTTTGAACTCTAAAGTGTAGCAGATGCTGTCTGATTAAAGCAGGGGGAGCTGTTTTTGCACATTATATGAGACAAAGGCTGTGCCTAGGAAAACAGTTCCATCCATCTTGTTCCTGTGTGTGTGTGTGTGTGTGTGTGTGTGTGTGTGTGTGTATGTAGTCTTGGAGATTGGATCTCTTTGATTCAGATATTTTTCACTGAGTTATATCCTCAGACCTTTTTATTTTTCACTCAACAATTTCACTAAGTTGATCATGTGGGACTTGAACTTGTGATTCTCCTACCTCAACATCTCATAGTTCTGGGGTTATAAGCGTGGGCTACACAGGCCAGTTTCCAATGGTTCTTGCTTAGAGTGTTCAAGGGAAACCTTGTGCGTCTGTTAGGCACTTTCACCAGCAGTAATAAAACAATAGCTATTGTTTTTCAAGAACTGAATGTGTGCCTGAGCCTTGTTGATGTGCATTTATGAGATCCTCACAACAGACCTACCAGGGATTTCCATTTTATGAGTGAAAGTGCAGAGAGACAGAGTGATATATAGGGTCACTTGGCCAAGGCCACAGAGCTGTGCAGAGCGGAGGTGAGATGTGAACCTCAGAGCCTTGATCCCATTCATAGAACCACGAGGCAAACTTGCTCTGTCTTTAAAAGTAGCTCTTGGCTTGGTTTTCAGTGGAGAAGATGAGGAAAGGGCCTAAATTAATTAATGGTCCTTTCATTTTATTACTTTAGTAAATATGATTTGACTGCATACTTTCCAGTACACTGTCCTCTAGGTGGGATTGTTGCCGTCTCACAGGGGGGAATCACACGGGATTGACGGGGTCGTCATTTGTGTGGACCCAGATCTTAAAGAATGGTGGGGGTGGATTTGGAACTCAGATCTATGTATTGAAAACCATGTCCTGCCTTGGTGAGTAGAAAGAGAAAGAAGATAGGTTATACTTGTTAGCTTTTTCATGTGAGCACTTTACCCCCTGGCACCTAGTAGTTATTTACTGCTAACTGTAGGGTGCTGGAATATTTCTATGTACAGGGACATGAGCTTCTAAGGCTGGGATTTGGCTGACTTTCCTTTTGGGATCTGAAAACTCTGCAAACCATAGGTACTTGATCGTGGGTGAGTCACGGGGCTGGCAGAACATGACCCTCTTTAAGGGTGAGGGAGATCATCCATGTCCCCCGGGGGTGGCAAACTGTGGTCAAACGAGAGAAAGCATCTCGGCACTTCCGGTTTCCTTGGAGCTTTTGAAATGCTTTTGTTGTTAGGATGATTATTACTCCGCTCACATTCCTCAGCTCTGATCGTCTCTCGGCCTCTCCCCGCACAGCCCCTCAGCTATGCAGCACTCCCAAGATCCCCGTGCACAAGGTTTCACAGCGCATTTCCATCTGGGGGCGCAGCAGGGGCAGGAAAAGGGGCTGAGGAGAGAATCTGGTGCTTCTTTCACTGATGGCCCCACAGCACGCTCACACCAGCACCCATGTGTGTTTCGGAGATCTGGATGCATACAGCCACACGGACGCACTACTTAGACACAAAGAAAAGCAAATAAACCCTCAGACCCCGTGGGCACACAGGTGCACTGCCCCCGCCATCAGTAGCAAGGGAATACAGCTCTGCAACCTCATATGCACCTGGTTGCTCTTGTTGATGCTGTTCTCCAACAGTCCTTAGGATGAGAAAACACGCTAAGCTCAGGGCAGTGATTGAAAGACGACTTTCTTCCGTTCACCACCGAAGCAGGTGCTTATTGTGCCAGTGATAAATGGTGTCCCTTAGTCCTATCTGTTCTGAGGCAGAGGCTGAACACTTGCCTGAGGTCCTGCTGCCCTTCCTCTCTGTTTGAAGGAAGAACATGGAGCCAGCAGGACCTGGCTTCAGAATTTGCTTTCCCCAGGGTTCATGCAGCTCCAAAATGTCAGAGACCCCTTCCCAGTGCCTAGGAATTCCACTCTTCCCGGCTTCCTGTTCTGAGCCTGGTCACCACCCAAGGTGAGGTGTAGAATAAAGCCTCAAGCAGGGCATCTGCAGGCACAGGGGGAGGCCCGGCCCGCAGTCCTCTCCGCTCTGGGGCTGTCCGGCCCGGCACGTCTGGAGGCTGCACCAGGGTTTTCACAGCTGGGGCTGAGAGCCGCTCCCCAAGCTCCTCTCACGCAGTTGGCCTGCGATCCAGCAGCTGCGCACACCCAGGCGGGACCCGGTCCCCGCAGGGAGTGGGGGATCCCCGGCCCGCGTGCCTGGACAGGAGCTGGCCCGGCTCACCGGGCTGGTCTGCACCACCGTCTCCGACCCACTTTGTTAACGCGCCCATTAAGTGGTTCTCAGATGGCTTCCCTGGCCTTCTATTAACTCCCCAGGCAGCGGCGACAGCCTTATTAACTGCAAATGGCTTCTTGTGGCAGCATTCCATTTCTAATATTAATAATCAGCATTTAATAAAAACAAAGAGGGGGAAAATACAGGCGGAAAAAACAGACTGCTTTTCCCCAATTTCATTTATCACCCTGGAAGCCAGGAGCAAAACTAAAATGGCAGCAGGCTTGTGAGTTCTCTGCTAGAGACACACATGTATGTAGATATGCATATACATGCACATGTCTTCATACACACATGTGCAGACTGACACATTTGTGTATGTACCCTCACAACATGCATAACACACTTGCATGCATCAGTACGGTAGACACGTGCCCAGAGGAGACACACTCACAAAGGCACACAGTCACATGCTATATACAGGTATATGCATGCACAATATATTCACACTCACACAGTCACATACAGTACTCCCAAGCCCACACATGTACACTCACATGCATACACATACATTCACACATGGGGATACCAGCATGCACATGCTCATAGTATAAACACAGGCACACATATACTCACATGCTCACATGTACACACACGACATACATTCACACACATGCTCATAAGCACGCACACGTGTACTCACAGGAATACAGGTGTCCACACCCCTGTTCCCTGAATTGCACTTCATTCATGGCTTGGCCACACTCGGGCACAGCTCTCCTTCCTCCCCGTGCGGCTCCACCCCGCCCGGTCCCAGCCTGGGGCCTGCAGTGCCTCAGACGGTCCGCAGGGGTGGCACTGGCTGCTGTCTTTGACGCGGGGCATAGGAGAGGCTGCGGGCTCTGCCACCTTTGCTCTCTCTCTTCTCTCGCCTTCCATCGGACCAGTCATCTGTATGACAAATGGTTCCCTCCTGCCAAAGCGGAGGGCAGTGCAATTAAAAGTGTAGTTAAATTGGGCCAGGGATTTAGCTCAGTGGTTCCAGCGCCTGCCTCGCAAGTGCAAGATCCTGAGTTTGATCCCGGTAACCACATACAGTGCTGGGCGTGGAGACTCACGCCCACCAGCAATCAATACCACATACCGCAGTGCCGGGTGTGGTGGCTCACGTCTGTAATCCCAGCACTCAGGAGGCAGAGACAGGAGGATTGCTGAGTTTGAGGCTTGCCTGCATTGCATAGTGACCTCAGGGACAGCCTGAACTACAAAGCGAGACCCTGTCTCAAAAAAAAAAAAAAGTAGTTAAATAAATATGATTTAGAAAGAAAAAGAAATATCATGTATATAAGGGGTGGGGGTGGGGTTGGGTAGGGATATGGGTAAAAATGAGAATTAACTTCTGTCATATACTGGTACAAATTCCCCAATGTTGAGTGTGTTTGTGAGCTGTATTATAAAATGTACCAATAAAGCATTCGATAAGAAAATTTAAAAAATTTAGTTAAAATATTTGCTCAAGAAGATTAACTCTCAAGATCAGAAACTGGGTTTATTGGCCTTAAAAATAAATGAGGTTGGGAAGACCGGGTGGAGGAGAGGGCAGTGGGAACACGAGTGGGCTGGAGGGGGACGTGGGGCTTTGGTCTTGGATGCTAGACTGATATTTAAAAGAGGCTCTTTAATATGATGATCTCAGACAGCATTTGATGTTTCTCGAGAGCTGGGAAGTTTTGACAAACATCCCACTCTATGCACTCTAAGAGGGAGGGACTGGTCTTTTTCTGGGTTTGCAGAAGCTCCAGGAGAAGGGTCCCTTGGCTCTGGGGAGTAGGGTAGGCCTGGGTTTACTTCTAGCCTGGCCCCACCCAGCATCCCTGCCTTTTGCTTCCTAGGCCTAAGAGTGGTATAAATTATAAACAAACGTCTTACACATAGGCTGCCCTGAAGGGCGTGTCTCCCATAGGCCTCCTCTTCCCAACATGTTCCCAACCTGGCACAGCGCCAACACCTCTGTCCTCCTCTGGTGTAGCTGAGAAGACCCCTCACTGGGGTTCACTGGAGTTGGTTATGAAGAATGTCCATGACACTGATGGAAGTGAGTTCGAGAGCCCAAGGAGGATCTTGGGATATAAGCTAACCCATAAATCAGGGAGTCTCTTTTATTTCCTGCTTTCATATTGTGCAGGTTGTTCTCCCACTGCTGGGCTCCTATTCCTCCTTCAAAACTCTAGATCCTGGCAGAGGCAGGAGGATTGCTGAGTTCGAGGCTTGCCTGGGCTACATAGTGAGCTCAGGACCAGCCTAAACTATAATGCGAGACCCTGTCTCAAAAAACAACTACAAAAAAACCCTTTACATCCGTATTCATCAGCTCATAAAGTGAGGTTGGTCTGCCTATTCTCAGCCCACTCAGAGCTGGTGCTCACTGCTGCATGGTCTGTCTTTCTGCCCATATCCCCTGACAGTACCGTGAGCTGGCAGAAGCATGGACTACGTGCTTTTCCATTGCACTCTCCTAGCACTTTGTGTCATACCTCTAAGAAAAGCTCACATGCTGGGATTGGATTCTCTGAGGAAGGAAGGTGAACAGCCTCTGGGGGAGCTGGCCTCGCATCCTACTTCAGCTTCAGGTGGGGTCTGAAACCAAAGTCCTGTGAGTTCATCAAAGTGTCAGAGATTATTGACGAAGAACTTCCTGGCTTGAGAAGCGGTTGTCACTCTACTTTCCCAAGCTTTACCTTGGAAACACCCAGAGAATAAAAAGCCAGTGCCTTTCAGATTAATTTGCTCATCAAAATGTCATTCTGCAAAAGCCATTTGCTAGCTGTGAGTCTCTCCAAGTTCCCTCACTTTGAGCAGGAGGTCTCCCTCTGCCAAATGAAAACACTCAGCAGTTCTGGGAGAGGTGGCCTGTGCTGGGGGCTCAGACTTCCCGCAGCCGAGGCAGCTCCTTGACCCAAGTCCAGGCTTCCAGTGGTGCTGCTTCGAGGCCCCAATGGCTGTGCATATTCCCTGCAAGGGCAGCCTGTGGGAGAAAAGAGGGCAGGAAAATAAACTTTGACAGCAAAAAGGAAGAGAGAAAGAAGCGTCCCGACAGAGAAGACATGGTGTGTCAAAGACTTTTCTTTTTGTTCTGTTCACAAGACAGACATAAGCTCAAAAGCTACCTCTACCAGGACACTGATGACATTACTTTTTAATGTCTTCCACTTAACATCCAAAGAAAAGCTGACAGTGTGATAAAGCACCCTCTGAAGATGGTTCTTCCCGGGACAGGGAAGAACGGGCTACTGAGTCCTGTGTTTGGCCATGCTGCTTGTCCTGGTAAGAGGAGACGCAGGCTGAGGCCAAAGGGAGTAGTTTTCTAGACACAGAGAGAGATGAAAAGCCAAGGTTGGAGCTCATCTCAGCCCAGCCCCGACCGTGGGCCAGTCCCTGCTGCTTCCCCTACAGTGTGAGGTGGTCACAACCCAGCAGAGCGCAACCTGTGCGCTCCGGTGGCCAAGGTTTCCAGATGCTGGGAACACAAAGTAGCTCACAGTTGGGCTTCTCTATCCTGGAGAGTGCTGCCCCTTCAGCCTCTTGCTGGGATTTGGGTCTGCTAGTGCTGCTCAAGCAAGATGTGATCACCTATGGTTTGGAGATTGGATACCCCATTCCCCATTCAAGGACAGGCCTTCTGTAGGGCCCACCTTTGCCAAGGGCATTGACTAGTCTCTTCATGTGCGTGTGTGTACCTGTGTCCTGCCTACAAAGGACATAAAGTACTTTAGAGAAGCCTGAAAGTAAAATTAGCAATCAATATGCTTGTCCTAACAATTAGAAAGAGATGTTTCCGAGTCTTCTAAATCTATCTGGCATGTGTTAGATGCATGCTGTCAGGCTGGCTGCCATTAAATACCTTCTAAATAATGCAAAGACAATCAGATGTACAAATAAGCTATTCAGCTGGAGTGATTGATTATTGGAATAATGCTTATGCACCCAAGGCGCGACATTACCAATCACTTTTCATTTCATTTCTCCAGCTGTAATGATCTTTTTACTTCTACCAATGAAACGTGATATCATAACTAGAGGTTTGGTGCTTGGGCTAATTCTCTTGGTTTCTGGGATTGTTTATTTGCTTCTAATGCTTTTTGAGCATGTGAAATAAGTATGACTCCTTTATTTTCTCTCTACAGTGTGAGAATGCCAGAGACCATATACTGTACTCTCCCAACAAACACAATGAGTGCTTGAAAATCTTTGAAGATTGAGGTCCTGCAGGTGACTATAATTTGACTTGGCATTTTTATACTTTGTCCCTATTGAGAATTTTAATGTTTGCAGCTTCTGAAAAAGGTACACTGAGATTCCATGAATGTCCCCACTGTTGGTAGTTTTATTTCAAAAGGAAGCTAATACAGTATTTACATAATATAGGAATCTCCCCAGAATTGTCTCTGAGTCCAAGATAGTAAAGAAACAAGTTTCTCTTCACTTTGCTGAAAGTGCAGACTGGTTTGAGTTCTGTAAGCCCCAGGTCTAACTTCTACCTTTTACCGTTGCTGTCAGTGGAAGAAGATGACCGCTCATCAAGCAACATGTGTACAGTCAAAGCATTTTGGGAGATAGTTCAGAAGGGACCTCTTGCAGATTTGAGAGGAAGATATTCATATTTATCATCTCATGACATGGCTGAGCTTCACTGGCTTAGGGTCTTACATTTGTGCTTGACAAAGATAAAGCTGTAGGGATAAGGCCTTCAAATTTCCTAAGATCTGGTTCTCCTGTCTCTAAAACCAGAATTCTGTTAGCCATATGGTTAAACTTCTTATCTGGCAAATGGACATTTGTCTAGATGAGAACCTTGCAGGTCCAAGTCTCTGGGACAGCAATATTGGCCTTGCCTAGTGACACCCCTGAGTTACTAGATGGTATCTGCATTTTAAGAAAGTCATCAGTGGCTCACCAACATGTGAAACATCAGGATGTGGTGCTCTAAAACCTATGAGAAGTGCGACGGGAACAACATGGATGCTGGGTGGATATAATATTTCCTAAGGCAAAGTGAGTTAGGGGCTTGTCATCACAATTTCAGTATGTTATCCTGCAAAAGTAGAATGAAGGTGAAGCTTAGAGAGTTAATGTATTCAAAACGCCTGATCCAGAGCCCAAGTCATTGCAAGTCTTGAGCAGGAGATGGATTTTCTTTATCAGTTCTTTGACTTGTAAAAAAAAATGTTAGCATTGTCTCCTCAGTCACAGCTTTCTCTGCCTATAGAATAGGCTGTTAACTCTAAGAAGTGATAAAATATCTTGTCTTCTTTGAGTGAAAACTGGCATGGGGAAGCCTAGAACACGCTGAAAGAGGATAAACACTCACAAAGGATAGCAGGGACTATTGTTAGTAGTTTAGAAATTTACAAGACAGCAGTCTCCTGGTCAGATGGGCCATGTTTGGGCTGACTCTAACGCTTTCTTTAGAGAGTTCATGAAACCAGATATCTCTTCAAAAGGTGCATTTGGACAGCTGAGCCTACAAGCAGGGAGATGAGCTTCTGCTCCTAAATGTGTACCAGCTTCCTCTCCCTGGACCTAGAGGTTGTCTCCCTTGGTGGGATGTTGGCAAGGTGCTCTGTTTATATGATCCAGACTCTTTTCAATTCAGTCGGAGTACTGCCTTCTGCAGAAAGCCTTCCTTGCTGCACCTCTGAGTTGAGCACGATGTTGCTCCTCTGTACTTTGCTCTCTAGGACCCTGGGTTATCTGGGATCACTGTGAAGCAAAGACATCTTCTTTGGCTCCCCTACTGGAACAAGCTGTTGGGTGCCATACCATGTCCACGTGGGGCCCCAACAAAGAGCCTGAATTGCATAACCACAGGAAGGCCACAGCTGGCATCTCCCGTCTCTTCATGCCCATCCCCAGTTGAGACCACAAGTGGTTACCTACCTCTGTGACTAGGTCAAGTTTCTAGACATTCTGAGCAATTTATGGGCTCTGCTTGGTTGCTATATTGGGACTGATAGGCTTCCCTGGGCTCCTGATAAATCTTATTTCTTGCTTTCTTCACTAGCTTTATGCTAATTCAGAGAATGAGCTCTCTAAGCCTCTTGCCATTATGCCTTTCTTCTTTCCGGTGACATCTACGTTCTCATGTGTTCTTATCTCCAGGCAACACCTCTCCTTCCTTTTCTTCTCCACAACTTCTCACATGAAAATGCTTCGAAGAAAAGCTACCATGAACCATAAGACATAGCGCCCTATGGGTCAGATAAGTAAATAGTGGTAAAATCTCCTGCCAAAGAAAATCATCTCTTACTTGACTAGGTGGCTTCAGTAAACTATTTTAGAGGGGAAGGTACATATTGTCATGTACAACAATATAACACTGCAGACTTCGAGTGAGTATGAGTTGCTGTGTGTGTATCAGTAATGAGGAGACATTAACCTCATCTTCACAGGACTTGTATTCTGACACGCAGTGGGATAGGACCAGATACCTACACATAACAAATAAACTTGATTTTTACATGTGGGATGTGGCTGAAGGAGACTTCCACATGTAGGCATCTAGATACAGTTTCTAAACTAAATCTAGCAGCATGAAGATAGTAAACTCTGGGTGTGCACAGTGGGTGGGCAAGTATTCCAGGCAGGCAGAAAAGAAGAGACAAAGGAAAAGGTCATAAGTGAAAAGGAACAGAAAATAGGTTAATCTGATCAAAGCCAGCAAAGGGGTCATAAGGTGAAATGGATAAAGATGGAGCCTGGGGTAGAGATTAGATTATTGTCAGCCCTGGAATATTCTGGGCTTCCAGATAATAAAGAGAATCCTGGAGGAGTGATATGATTTGAGCTAATTTGTTATACATCAATGACAGACCACTGAGGCCAGATGGCAGGGGTATATGACTGCAAGGCGGAAGACAAATCTGAACTCTGTAAAAGTTCGAACTTAGAGAATTAGAACAGACTTGAATAGACTCTTTCACGAACCATCACAATAGAGACTAACCAACTTCTGAGCACTCTGACAAAGGATCAGTGGCTGAACTTTTTGGCTCCTAAACTCCTGGGCTCAGAGGAATTATTTCAAGAAATCTTGGGATCTATGTGTGCACCAGTCATTACTGATACAATAAGGAAGACAGTATATCATAGTATTATTTATAATTATTGTTATGCAATATAAATATAATTATGATTATCATAATACAGAGATTCTTTTAAAAGCCATCATTTAGTTTGGAGGAGATTTCTGCCATTACTGTTGTTCAGTAAGATTCAGTAACTTCTCTCATTGGAATGGAATCTGTAAAATGCTTCAAATTTAAAATGTCTCTCTGAATGAGGCATTTTCTAGCATTTATCCCTGATCCAGGGAAAACTAGATTCTCACCACACTATTTTCTCTTCCTGGAGACTCTAGGACATGTATTTCCCAGGTGTACTTGTGATTAAGGTGAACCCTATGATTGAGTTCTCATCAGTGGTAGTGGGAGTAAGTGGGGTGTGTTTTCTCCTGCTAGAACTGTGCAAGCAGCTATGTGGACTTCTGCTCTCTGGAGGAAGCCGGGAACTCTGACATATGTCTGGCACAGAGTTGCAGTTTAGAAGAAGCTGGGATCTGGCACTCTGGGGCCGACACTAGAGAAGAGCTCTCAGAAAGCAAGTTCCAATCAGCATTGGCCCAAGAGGCATGTGAGAAGGAAACTTTCCCTTGAATGAAGCCATTGACTTTTAGATTTTCTATGTTTCCAGTCTTCAGTGAGCCTAAACAAACCAATCATGCTGGCCCCTTGTGCTGTGACCAGAGAGGCACAGACACTGTCATTGCCACAGGACTCTGAGAGCTCTCCCTGATGTCCATCTGTGGTAAACTGGCTCATTTACAGCACTTTCACCTAGTGGCTTATTGTCCTATGGTCACAATAGTGACTGAGGGCATACATGACACAATTAGGTGATCAATGCAAGATTCGATAGAGTGTGCATAGTATTTAGTCATTTGCATGTAAAAGGATAAATTCATGCAGCAACAAATCATATATACTGAATGTATGTGTCATTCTGCTTGCTAAAGATATACAATGATTAATTCAATTAATCCTCACAAAAGCCCTCTAAGGTATGTTCCGATATTATTCCTAGTTCACCAATCAAAATGAGACTCAGGAACCCGGCTGAACTGACAGAGTTGGGGCACGTTAAAACATGGGCCCACATCCAGGCTTCAGGCTTAAGGCCTCAGCTCTTAAAAATGCACAATTGCATGTGGATGGCAAAGGTGAATCGAGTATGTAATTTGTTTGGGAGGAAAGACAAGAATCTGGCAGAGCAGATGTCTCTGGGCACAAGAACTAAAAAGCTGAGGTCAAGATTGGGAGAAAGATTTGATTTTCAGTGTGTATCCTGAGTACCTTTTGATTTTTCTTAATTACGTACAGCAGATAGCATGTATGTCAACACATAAATAATTACCTCTCAATAGAGCTAAGATACTAGCAGATCATACGAATTTTTACATCATACAATGTGTTGACCCTCAATCCAAAGGAAAAATCTTACTAATTTACTTCCAGGATGATGAAAGGAGCCTACAGGCCCTCATTTAAGAAACTCATCCTCTCCTACCACGATTTCTCCCTGTCCAGCACCCGGAGCCCCTGTGAAGGAAAGAGGAACACTACATCACTGTCTGAGAATAAATTCCTTATTCAAAGGAAAGTTTTCACTCAGATGGGCTTTTTCCTTTTTGCAATTATGTCATTAAAAATGTTCTGAACTTCAGATTTGAAATGAACTCCAGAAAGGGTCTGCCCTTTCTGCTTTCTGGCTTTACATAATTTATGGTTTTGAATCTTATTGAAAAATGCAAAAAAGGATTCAGAAATATACTAGGCAGCCACACACAGATGCACATCCCTGTGCTCCTTCCAGCACTGCCTTCATCAAATGTCTTTTCGCATGGTGGAGGGGCCTTTGTCCTCAAGGTTCTGGGGCCTTAATCAGGGTCATGGCAAGAATGTTGCATAAACGCGTGGAAACTGTTGCCCAACCCCCTCACCTGTTCCTCTGGCTCACCTGGAGCTACACCATTCCCTCCTTCAGTCCTGTTCCACCAGTCTCCCTGTCTCCTTGCCCCCTCCCTTCCCTTGCCTTCCCGTAGCTCACTTTGTCCTGCAAGTGTCACTTAAGTACTCAGGAGACTAGTAGGACCAGAAGAAAGGGTTGGTCACATTCAAATGACTGATTTCTACTTCTGGTTCTGGAACTTTCCACATGTCTTTGTCTAGGTCCCTTTAATCTGTGGAATGATATTTTGTACATAGGTTGTACTGTGGGTTAAATGATACATCGAAAGAGCTCAGCACTGTGCTTGCATATCACAAGCTTGTAAAAACTCTCGGCTTTATTATTTGAGGGTGACATAGCAATGTTGTAGGTAAGATTGTATTGGAGGTGGGGGTGCAGATTGAATTTGAATCCCCAGCCTGTCATTTAATGGTTTGGACTATTTTCAAAGTCACTTTGACCTGCTAGTTTGATGATGAGTGCACTGGGGATAGACATGCCGTTCGTCTGTACGTTTGCTATGAAGGGAGACAACACGGAGCATCGTAAGGGATTTAGTATGTGATGCCCTTACCCTTAAATAAAGACAGGTTCTTGGTCTAAAACCTTATGCTTAGCACGAGGATAAAAAGCAAACAAAAACCAATCAAATTTCTCTATTCCTCTCAAAATTATTATATCTAATTATTGAGAAAAAGTGTGGCTCCCAACCTAAGCCAGACCCCTAGCTGCAAACCAGCCTCGGGGTGGGCTCATTTACCTTTGGCTAGGGTGGCTCTGTATTCCAGAACTATGACAGTTTGGGAATGAGGAGGATGTCCGTATGTCCCCTGGCCCTGTCCTTGGCTCTCTCCTTTGTGGTGAGGACACCCCTCTATACTCCTCCTCAGTGCCCTGCCCTCCACCCCAAAACCTACCCAAGCTGCACATAAAGAAGAAGAAGTAAGGATGTCAGCACGAGCAGGTGCTGCAGGGGGAGGGTCCACACCCCCAGCTCCTCCCTGCCCAGGACGAGCCCACGCTCAGTGGGAGAAGTGCACTTCTGCCTTGCCCTGACCTGGTCCCGCTCCTCCGGCCATGAGCACTAGGCAATTCGTTTAGCATCTCTGAGCCTCTCTTTTCTCAACTAAGAAATGGGAAAACCACAGCACAGTCCCCAAGGAGTGATGAGTGAAGTAAAGCCTACAGAGTGAACTTACTCAGAACACGAGAGAGAGGTTGTGGTCCACAGACCCTTGAGCATGAATCCTCCGAACAGCCAGGGGGAGGCCTGGTGCGTGGGATCCTGGGGAAAATGGTGGCATCCCTGTAAGACCCGAGGTTTCCAAGGGGCTTCCTCCGTCTAGATGCCTTGAGCGTAGTCCAGGGCAGGGTCCTGGCAGGAAGGGTCTCACAACTGAGGCACAGAGCCAGAAGGGAGTGGAGTTGGCAGCTGCTGCTGAAGGCACCAGCAGGGCTCCCTTCCGGGGCTCTCTAATGAGCCTCTCTCTCTACTCCTCCTGAGCTTGTTCTCCGCTTGCTTTGTGCCTTCTCAAGGCAATGAATAAATCCTACACCACACTTCATACAAACAATAATAAAGACATGTCAGGTGTCCATGTAAGGAGGATTCAGGAGCTCCAGCGGTTATTACCCTGCAGCTGCCCTGGACCAGAGGAAGCTTCAGGCTTTCTAACCTCACATCCTCTTAGGGCTAACTCAGGATTTATTTTACAAAGCCAGACGTGCTTTCATGTTCAAGGCACCTAATAAAGAGTCACAGATTCTCAGACCACAAAGGGATCTCAATGACCACCTCCTCCCTACACTGCATATCCCCAGTTCATGGTAAATCTAACCCTTAATCATATTTTTTGGTGCCCACAAAGATATTTTTTTTGAATGAATGATAGGGCAAGATTTGTAACTGTGGTGCTTTCCTGGGTGCCCAATTCCTCTTAGAGAGCCAGGAACCCAGCAGGGTTGTCAGCCAGAGACGAAGTGCCAGCGGCAGCTCCTTTTACACTGAGCCTGAGCATTGCCCTTTGTGGTCCTCATGAATCCCTATTTTTTATGCTCAGCTCTTTGGTTCATCTCTTTATTAACATCGCACCAATGGGTGTTTAAGTTCATAGCTTCTAGTCTAGTTAATGCCCAATTGTATAGCTGGGAAATGTGAAGCCTGGCCGAGAGGTGACTGGCCATTAACATCAAAAGGGTAAGTGCCAGAAGTGGGATCTGAACTCACTGTTTCTGGATGACAGCTCTGCCTAGAAGCCCAGCCTGCTGAGGACTTGCAGCAGCTCGCCTGTGTGGCCTGGCTCCTGGCACTGGAGCCGTCTGGAGTGACCCAGTGGTTATGCGTCCTCCTCTCTGGGCCTCACTTATTCAGGCACCATGAGTACTAGTCGGGGTGATGGCCACTCAGGCTTGAACTCCACAGTTTCATGGAGATTCACCTCCAGATTTCCAGAACCAAGAGAAGGAGGAGGCCCAGAGTGACCCTTCCCTTCCTGTCGCATGTTTTGATTCCTGCTTTTCATCATCTCTTTCCCTGTCTCTCGCCATAGTCTCTGTCTGGAAATGCTGGCATAATAGTTGTGTTTGCACAAACTGGTCCAGGGAGGTGAGTGGTTGGTTGCACGCAGGGGCTCTGCAGCCGCTCGGGCTCCGTGCCTCCCACTCCCCACTCACGGATAAGGGGTTCTGGCCCTGCAGAGCCAGGATAGTGGCTCAACCCTGGCCTTGCCCTTCCACCATTCATCCCCTAGAGGGCGTCACATAGAGCACGAGTGACCGGAAACTGACTAGACCAGGCCAAGAGGAGACCGGCAGCAGGCAGCAAAAGTGACCTCTGTGCCCTTTGCTTCCCCAGAGACCTCAGTGCTCTTCATAGCCTGTGTCAACAGGTGGGGGCTGGGGGACATCTCAGTATTTGGCAGGTCTTGTGCATTAATGTGTGCCCCCAGAATCCCTGAGGGCTGGCGGGGCTGGCAGGGCAGAGGGGCCTGGTGTCGTGTCTGTTCTCTTCTGGTGACTGCAAATCTCTGGCTCTCAAAATGAAATTAAAAAGAGCAGCTGGGAGATAACGCGTACAGTAGACCCACATGTAAAATGCCTCGCTGTCGCTCAGATAAGACTGCTTCTAGGACAAGCAACAAGGATTACGCAGTGATCTTATTCTACAGGGGCCGCCAAAGGCAAAGAAAAGGTCACTTTTTTCTGTGCACAGAAGGAGCACCCCAAACCCACTCTTCTCTTCCCAGCCCCCATCCCACCTCTGCTCGGCTTTTCACACGTACGGAGGAAGGCCCACTTGGGCTGGTGCCCGGGCCTTGTTTCAAGCCAGCAAAGGAGGTTTCTGACTTCTTCCGCTTTCAGGGCAGTCCATCCCAGCTCCTGGCCTCGATGACGCTCCTTGCAGTACGAACCTCATACGAAAAGAGGACAGTTATGTAGGAAGGAAGCGGATAGCAGTGTCCTCGCTGTCTAAGTGTGTGACAGCGAAAGACCTGTCTTTCCTTGGACAGTCTCTTGGAGCAAAGCATCATAGTGAGATGCAGTCTAGAGAGTTGCCCTAAGGAGGAGTGAATGTGGAGATGAGGTGTTGCCCCAACTTCTGACTTGGCCGCCTGGCACTCTGAGCAACCACAGAGACTGTGGCTGGTGTCTACCTGGTGTCGCTTCTCTTCCTCCAGCTAAATTGAACCCCGGTCTTTTCTGGCAGAATGCGTGTGTGGTGTGGGGCTGCAGGGGGGGGGGGATCCATTTGGCCAAGTGCCATTGGAAGCCACCAAAGGTTGAGAAAATAAACAGAGTTTGGCCAGTGACAAGTAACACGATCTGGTGTTCACATTGATTTTTTAATGTGTAAAACCCAGGCTAACTTGGACTTGTGCACTCAACTGTATTTCCTGTGCCAGTAGATGGGAAGAAAATAGACAATTTAAAAGAACAATAAAACCATTGCTCTGAGTTTTGTGTATATTTCATTTTTATGTGATGGTGGGATACAGAGTCATGTTTAGATCATATAAGTGATGTTTAATGGACTCATCTGGCGCAAAACCTGCTCCAACCGCAGGAAGGACAAGAGCGTGGCGGGGAGAGTGATCGCATGATGTCAAGCAGCGGCTCACACAGCCGCAGACACCAGAGGCTGCTCTGTCTGGTGGAAAAAATCACGGGACTTCAGTGGCCGTGCACCCTAAGCCAGGAGTCTGCACACATTTCCCACAAAGCCCCACACAGCAAGTGTTTCCGGAGGATCTGTGGCTGAGCCTGCACGCTGCTATTGTCACACAGTGGTAGCCCCAACACAAAATGAATGGGCATGGCAGGGGCAAGCTAACTCACGCAAGCTGATGGCAGCCTGCGCATGGCCTGTGGGTCAGGTAGCCGCCACTGCTGGAGACTTTTGGTGAGCTCTGTTATCAAAAGCTGTGTGTGAAACTAAGATGACAATTGGGCAAAATTTCCTATAGATGGAGGAATGGACTCAGCAGGTCACCATGAGAAAAAGTGCAAAACTGGTTATGAGGGAAACTGAGTTATTTCCTGGTGGACCAATGTAGAGTGAAGCCTGAGGGAAGCCCTTTCACTGCTCTCTGCCTTGGTTTCTTTACAAATCGAGGGAGGCTTTACATGACAAGATCTATTAGGCTTTTTCTACAGTGTATAAGATCACTGTCACACACTTTACTTGTGTTTCTCACCATCTTTATATCTTACTTACTTGTTTTTACCTTTAGTGAACAATTAAGAGCTGAGCATAGGTTTAATAAAACACAAAAGCAAAAGTGTTTGGAAATGTGACACAAGTAGAAAAAGCGGTCCATTTCCGTGTCCTGGAAATGCAAAACAATCATTTCCACCCACAAAATTTGTTCATCGTGCCATATTCTCTCTGATTGTAAGGGTACACATCGTTACTGCTTGGTGACCTAGTATCCCAGAGCTGTCCCACAGCTGTGGACTCTGTCATTGCTTGCAGTGTGACGGAAGGAGCCTACCTCATACCAAGCAGCTAGGACGCTGCCCCTTAAATTAGGATAGTATGACCGTCTCACTCCAGCCTGTGAGTCCTGAGAAATGAGACAGAGGCATATGGATGTCAGTGGCATCATTCATGGATTGAGCAGCAGTGAGGATACAACCAGGGCATGATGGGAATCCACTTGGGACGCGGCCAGCCTGAGATCCTTCTTTGTCTCGCCCCTGATTCTTGTTCTCCAGGATTTCTTGCCAGCTGTCCCAGCCTGAACCTTTCCAGTGATTCTCTATTGATACCCTCCCAACAGATGTAAGATGTGCTTGAGTTTGGACCATCCTCTAATGCTCTCAGTTGAAATCCCTGACTAAAATACCAAAGATACAAATCTGCATTTAATTGTCATCTTATAATTTTTATTTCTAAAGTTAAACCCTTTTCTAGAGCCAGGAGATATCCCCCATTAGTATGACATCTATGTTCCTTAAGCATCACACTGGGAGGTAGTCTCCCACTTGCACTGGAAGGTCTGCCCTTGAACCTGCTGCTGTGTGTTATGTTGACCTCAGGGCTTTCCAAAGGCCTGGAGCTCTAGCAGCAGTAGTTTCTACTCACCGTCTTCATTCACTCACTTAATCATTTATTCTATCTGCCTTTTTTCCTCTCCTAGTATGTAGTCAGTGCATAGGAAACAATGGTAATTAAGCAAGCTGAAAGGGACTTATGGCCAATGAGTAAACAGACATATACCACGAGATTAATTTTTTAATTGCATCTTTAAAAAATAAGAGTAATAAGAAAGTTTAAGGTCTTTTAAACAAAAAGAGCAGAGGGACTCTCATAACTTGTAAAGAAGAGAGAAAAGTCTCTCTGGAGAAGTAATATCTGAACATAGCTGAAGGAAAAATGGACGTGAACTAGCTTAAGCAAAGAGAAGAGGAGAGGAAATGGAATTCTGCAGGGAAGTGCATCCTGCCCTTGGAAAATGAAAAGAAGCCACAGGGTCGGAAGTCAAGTGAGTCTGGAGGACAGGGAAGTGAGTTGAAGTTGGAAAGGCATTTGAAACTTTTTGGGCAAGGTAAAAAAAAAGTATGGCCGGGCGTGGTGGCTCACATCTGTAATCCCAGCACTCGGGAGGCAGAGACAGGAGGATTGCTGAGTTCGAGGCTTGCCTGGGCTACAGAGTGAGCTCAGGGCCAGCCTGAACTACAAAGCGAGACCCTGTCTTAAAAAAAAAAAATGAGTATTTTCGCTCATACACAACAAAAGTTAAGCCCCTGAGGAGTCTGACTTGAGTACATGACATGAATTACTCTCCACTGTTCAAGGACCACTGTGATGGATGCAGACATGACCTAGAGTTTTCCATAATTACTACTAGAAGTGTTATTTACTGTATAGAAGAGGAGAGTTATTCTAGTCATGTTTGGTTATTACTTGTTGGTTCCTGTAGATCACAGATTTTGCAACTTGACTGGACACATGAAGACATTTTTGATGGAGCATGTGATCATAGTCTTCACTGGTTTGTTCTTGGGGATATAAAATATTGTTCCTCTTTCTTACTTCATTGGTTTCTCCATTACTGAGTTTCGTGACATCAGGTCTATGGTCATTTATGCCTCCAGGAGGCTCAGGACAAACCTATTGTGTTTTCTTTGTCCATTGGACATTCTTTTGAATGTCTTCATGTTTTTTGATGGATAATACAGCTGTGGTTCCTTTTTGACTATTTTCCCTCTGGAATGGAACTATCCCTGACCTCTCCGTCTTCTGTAGGGGTCACTCCTCCTGGGTCCAGTGTGGCTCTGGCTCTGATTTGACCCGGGTTGTAGTTCATGGTCATGTAACAACTCTCAAAGATTCAGGGTTTATCATCTGCTTAGATTTATGGTTTCTTCATCTTGCTTTTGTTTTTAAATCATGTCCTAATCATTCTAAGGCTTATAGCCCTACAATTGAAAAATGCAGAGAAGTTTTGAAACTTCAATTATGAAACCATGTCAAAATTACAAGGAGGCATATTTTCTGGACAGCCTCTGACCACCTGTTCTATGTCTGCTTTCTGCTCATCTTTATCTGTAAATAATTAGGGGTAGCTGTCATGGTTGAATCGATGATGATTGCCAAGGCTTTAGAAAGTGTCAGAAACTGGGTATAATTGCAACTTCCACCCAGGGAAACTCTAAGAATAGCTTAGTCTTTTCAGAAAACTGAACTTCAGAAAAACTCCAAATGACCCAAATGAAGATTCAAGCCCTCCTGTCTTCGCCTTGGGACACCCAGACTCAGAGTCCTATATTCCATGATACTTCCCACTTTTCTCTCCAGCTGGATGGGCTTTCTTTTCTGAAACACATAGATGGACTATGGTTGCATTTGAAGGACACAGAAGGAAAATCGTACCCCACAGGCAGAAGTGGGATGGAATGAGCAAGTGCATTAAAATATTATTGAAAGTCCAGAGGAGCAAATGAAAATCCATCAGCTCAGCAGCCTCAGATTATTTCACTACATGACACCAAAAATGAACAAGATACCAACCAATTAAATTGTTTTTTTTTTTCCACATGGCTCTTAGTTAGAATGGAAACATCTGGAGTTAGAAATCAATTGTCCAGAACTAGCTGCTGTGCTAATTAATATTCAGTCAAATGGCATTCTACCAAGATGTCCCTTCTGGTGTCTCTGTTTCCTGTGGGCACAGTGCCGTTCCAACAGCTTTGCTCATCTTAGGTGAGTCCTGGTGCAGCCAGGATAGAGAGGAAGGGAACAGAAGAGAGTGACAAAAGAGCCTGCAGAGTGCTTTCCTACCTGGCACAAGGAACATTCCCTTGGAGGAAGTGGTGGAAACAATTCAGGAGGAGGAACAATTCTGCAGAGTGAACAGGAAGATGTGACGTGTAGTGCACCCTGTCTGCTCTCCAGCGTAGAGCGATGGGAGCCCAAAGATGGCTTCACACTTGCAGCTTGTTCAGCAAGGGATGGGGACTGAATTAAGAACTCTGTCTTGCCAGGCGTGGTGGCTCACGCCTGTAATCCCAGCACTCGGGAGGCAGAGACAGGAGGATTGCTGAGTTCGAGGCTTGCCTGGGCTACATAGTGAGCTCAGGGCCAGCCTGAACTACAAAGCGAGACCCTGTCTCAGAAAATAAATAAATAAATAAAAATTTAAAAAAATAACTCTGTCTTTAACACTATTGTGTCTTGGATATAATTTCTCTTCTTAATAACAAACCCAGAGAAATGCTAGAAATGTTTAGAAGTGTCGCTACCAAGAAGAATATGTCTTTAGGGTCCTGAGTCTCTCTGAAGCTACTCTTCTTGTGGTTTGCAATAGTCTGTCTTTCATTTTCCCTTCTAAGAGCAGGAGGAGAACAAACATTGATGTAGATATGAAAATCCCCGATAGGCCCCTCCACGCAATTCACTGGCTTGTTGGTGATTCCCTTTGAAGACCTGCACTGGCCAATATGGTAGCTGCTTGAAATGTGGCTGACCCGAGTTCTGATACCTAAGTGGAAAATACAGACTGGATTTAAAAAAAAAATTACTGTGAAGAATATAAGATAGCTCAAGAAGTTTGTGTTGCTGTCCCCCCACAAAGTTGGGTGAGGGAGTCTGTCTTTCCATTAGAGACCGAAGGACTTAGTCTAAGGTGTGGAGCTCACTGCAGTGTCCTGCGCAAGTCTGTATCAGGAGGCTGATGGGTGGGTGATGAAAGGCCGAGGAGTCTGTGCTGGAAGCTGAGGAATCAGTACTAGAAGCCAGGAGATGATGTCCAAAGTGAAGACGGGCTTTCCACCAAAAGCACAGAAGCAGCATCATCCTTCTTCAGCTTCTCTTTATAAAATTTAGGCCACGGGTCCCCTCGAGTGGGATCTCACACCCTAGGATGTGCAAGAGCTGCCCTAGAGTGGATCTTCTATGTTCTAGGGAGTGGAATTGCTGAGATGATTTAGCTAAGGGTCTCTTAACCAAACTTCGCAAATTGACACAATCAATCAACCATTAGACGGGCAAAACATTTTATGTTTTGTGTTCACTTAATTATTTGTCAAAATTCCCAGGGGGCACACACCCCTTCTATCAGTTTTCTTATATTGAAAACAAGAAATGTGAACTGCAAAAATTAGGTAACATTTTAGCACAAAATTGGTGAGAGATAGAGCTAGACTTCCTGTCTTGCTGCATAAGCTACCAAAAACTCAGTAATTTAAAACTATAGATACACTATATATTACTTCACTGTCTCATGGGTCAAATTGAAATGACTGAACTGGCCCTCTGTTCATGATTTCAAAAAGACTGCAGTTACAGTGCTGGCTGGATGACATTTTCATCTGGAGACTCGGCCAAAGAAGAATCCATGTCCAAGTTTTGCTGGTGGTTGGCAGAGTTCATTTCTTCATGGCTATATGATTGAGGTTACTATTTTCTTGGTGGTTATTAGCCAGTGACCTCTCTCAGCTCCTGGAGACAACCTTCGGCTCATTTCCATGTGGGTTCCTCCATGGTCCCTTTCAAAACATTGGTTTCTTCACGATCATGGGACCCGTTTTTATATCCAGGCTTATATATATGCTTCTTGACTTACAATGGGGTAATACCTTGATGCATCTTTTTTTTTTTTTTGAGACAGGGTCTTGCTTTGTAGTTCAGGCTGGCCCTGAGCTCACTATGGTGCCCAGGCAAGCCGCTGCGAACTCAGCAATCCTCCTGTCTCTGCCTCCCGAGTGCTGGGATTACAGGCATGAGCCACCACGCCCGGCATTGTGGTATGCGGTGTTGATTGTTGGTGGGCGTGAGTCTCCATGCTCAGCATTATACGTGGTTACCGGGGATCGAACTCAGGTCCTTGTGCTTGCGAGGCAGGCGCCGGAATCGCTGAGCTAACCCTCCGGCCCTGATGCATCTTTTTAAAGTGAAAACATCAGTTGAGAATGCATTTACTAGGCCTGCAATGTAGAACATCATAGCCTGCAATATAGCCTTGTGGAGTCCTAATTGATCACACTTAGGATCTGACTGGGAACTGGCTTTCTGTTGGAAAGAATCCTATCATATACTGCTAAACTGGGAAAAGAGTAGAACTCAAAGTATGCTTCCTACTGAATGCGTCACTGTCAGACCATCATAAAGTCAGATGCTGTTCGTATAATGTACCACAGCCACAGGAGTGCCTATCCCATCACTTGCCACATTTTTTTTTTTTTTTTGAGACAGGGTCTAGCTTTGTAGTTCAGGCTGGTCCTGAGCTCACCCTGTAGCCCAGCAAGCCTCGAACTCAGCAATCCTCCTGCCTCTGCCTCCCGAGTGCTGGGATTATAGGTGTGAGCCACCACGCCCGGCCACTTGCCACATTTTTTTTAGCTGGACAAAGTCACAGATTTACCTGTGTTTAGGAGAGAGACGATTGAAGGATGTCCTTCACTCAGGTGGTGCTGGTCTTGGAACTCTGTGTAGGCACAAGTGACAGAAATGAGATACGGAAGCTAAGTGTGCTGTTTCACATAACAAGGTCCAGCCTGTTCTGTTCTACTAAGTAATTATCTGGGCAATGAAGAAAAGAAGAAATGCAGGTTAAAGCATAAAAGGTGTTTCTCATCCCAGTGATGTCACTACATCTTGCACCAGGGATGGTTCTAGTATTTTGCAAAGAAAAAAACAAAAGGAATGGGGAAATTGAGTCATCACAGAGCACAGAGCCCACATTAGCATTAGCATTCTAACTTCAAAATAATTTATTCCACAACAGTATTACATTCACATTGTGAGCTTAAATTTAGTTTTAGCAAAGAATCATACCCATCACATTAAATTAATGTTGTTAATTTAAATATTACTGGCTTTGTTTGTACTTGATTTGTGACTTTGTTTTGATTTTATCATTGTGTAAAAGTTATAAACATAAGGAGCATGTACTTAGTTTTATGTCTATCCATATATTAGTGTGTCTGGGATAAAAGAGGAAAATGTACTTCATTATATCTCTGTATCATGTTTTACCCAACGGCACCCAAAACTCAATGTTCATAAGGTTGTCTTTCTATAGGTCTCCCCAGACATCCATGTTCTGAATCAAAAGGAAACCTCATCAGGATCATTGGAAGAGTCCAGATCTTTCATAGGAATTACACTTTATGGACACAGAGTTTATAGATTGCTAAATTTTCTGAAGATGTCGTTATAAGTAGATTTCTCTGAAAATGATCCCATTCCTGATACTGTTGGATACTATGGCTGTCTCCCACTGCACTTGAGGGTCTGAGCCTGGTCTAAACCATTCATCTGGCTCTCACATATCTTCACTGTGAGAGGGATTTCTGTGGTATAAACTTCCTACCTCTCTCTCTCGTAGGTTCTGTGGCTTGTATTCAACCACCTGTTGAGAGGAGAGAAGGTCTCTATCTTCCACCACCATCCTTGGTCTCCACTTATGACATGTTTGTAACAACTCCCTCCTTCACAGGAAACAGTGTGACTCTGGACACTGCTGAATGTCACCTGAGTGTGGAGAAACAAAATCGCTTCCAGCTGAGGACAACAATGGGCAGTTAAACATCTTTTCATGTTTCCCTGCAGGAGGACCGCAAGGAGGTCTCTTTCTTCTGTCTGCATCTTCACGAGCCTTCTGTCTTTGGAAAATAATATTCGCATAGAACATTGATCAAGAGAATCGATATTAAAAATCAGTTCTAATGTCACCATATCCTAGACTTCTATAATTATTTAAAAGGAACAATATTTCCACCAAAAATGACTCCGAGAAAGTCAGCGGTACAATTCAAGGAAACGTGTTTATTGGGTACTTCTTTAGTCTGTTCCCTGTATCAGTTCAAATTCCTTCAGCTTTCCAGTAGGATGGGAGTAATCCCATTTTACAGGTATAAAGTCGGAGGACTTAGGGGGAAGAGCTAGGATTTCATCACAGATGGAGTTTTGCCCCAGAGCTCATGTTTCCTTCCTGTTTCAGTGTGAGCTCTGAAGTGTCCCTGATGAAATTCTACAATGCGCAGCTCTGCGTGGTGCAAGACAGCAGTCCTGTCACCACTAGAGCCACAAAAATCGTGCCACACACAGACGAGCTTTCAGCAGGCTGTCATCCAGGCGCCCCAGGGCTCTGCACCACCACTCCGAGCCTGACCTTGCTCTGCTTTTTGAATTCCCGTGAAACCTGAGTACCTCTTTTAAGTGCTTTACTGTCTCTGGATATTGGCCAAACTTCCTTCCACTTGTCTTATTTGAGTTGTGACTGTGATAAAACCTCGCCCCTGTAGGCAGTGAAGTGGCTTGATTCTGAGCTTACTGCTCTAAAAGTACACACCGAGCAGCTGTGCCCTCAAGACCATGCTTTGTCAATGCAGTTCCATGGGTGGGTTTGTCATCTTCAAATCTTTGGAGTCCCAGCGTCTTTGGAGGTCATGCCAGTAATGTAAACTTACAGTATTTACCAAGAAAATCCCTAACAAAAATCTCACTGGCCTCTTTTCAAATCCCAAAAGATCGCTGGAGAAATAATATGGACTTTTCTGCAATTTATTGTTGAAATTCTTGTTGTATATCTTAATGAGAACATACCTACCTATGTGTCGCTGTTATATCGGCATCCCATTTTTCTGCTTCACACTGGATTCCTTTTGCACAAAATGATGACATAGAGCTGAAATATGGCTACAAGGGACTCTGGCGAGTGCTTTCAACATGGCCTCTTTACCATGCTTGTGGATTCTTACCCTTTCCCGCTCCCTCTGGCTAGCTTCTTAATTTTCTGTGCTTTTTTAATAACTTGTAACTCAGACCACTGTAAGTGGTTCAGTATGTTAGGTCATTTCCGTAATACTCCAGGATTCATGTCAGCACCACCTACTGATTTGTGTACCTTCATATTTCTCGGCCTTTTCTTATCTAGGTTTAGACAATAGCAATTTAGGTAAAGATTTCATTACTTCCTAATTGCTCTGATTTCTTCCTTTTATTTCCTCTCATTAAAGATGAATTTAGAAAATGAGCTCCCTGTCTCAGCTGTTTTCGTTTTGTCTTTTGTCCTATGCTCCTTTCTACCTTCATTACCTAAGCTGAGGCCCCTTAGACAACTAATCCCCTAGTCCTTGCCCACTGAATGTAGAGAAAGCTTGGCTCTTGTTTCCAAAGTTTTATTTTTGCTAAAGAGTTCAAGACAGGCAGAGCATTAATAAAAATCTTGCCCCTCACCTATCTGACCTTTAAGCTATTTTCAGACCCATCGGAGCTATCACTGCATTAAAATCGAGCCAGCGGCTGTTAATGAGAAAGACTGAGGCCCAAATACCCCACAGGTACCAGTATCCTACTTTAGGCCCTAATTTCTGAAAGATTTGTCTTAATTCTGTAGGTTTTTATTCTGTTTTTTTTTTTTTTTCCTTTTTGAGACAGGGTCTCGCTTTGTAGTTCAGGCTGGCTCTGAGCTCACTATGTAGCCCAGGAAAGCCTCGAACTCAGCAGTCCTCCTGCCTCTGCCTCCCGAGTGCTGGGATTACAGGCGTGAGCCACCACACCCGGCTATTCTGTTTTGTTTTATTCTTTTCAGTTTCTAGTCAGGACCAGTTCTGGGCAAACACTGCCAAACGTGAGTTTTCAAGCAGTTTTACCCTTTGATACTTGGTAAAGCAGGTGTCACAAGTGTAGGGGCTGGAGAAATGCTATCTAAGGCTGGGGGTGGGGTACTTTTGAACTCTAACAACACTTTAAATCACCTTCACTGTCTGTTCAGAGTGTAGTAGATTAGGACTCTATCTCCATGCGATAAATCAAGCATTTCTGGAAATGTTTCCTTCACTCTGCATATATCTATGTCTTTAAGGGGCTAAGTGTGTGTGCGTGTGTGTCTATGAGTGTATTTGTGTGAGTGTATGTGTGTGTGTCTGATAACTGACACTATTTATTCTCCACATCTGCATGAAATCTGCAGCTATTTTGCCTGACCCTACCAGAAAGTTCTAAATATCTGGGGGTTTGCAGTGTATGAGCAGAACACCTGGGTGCTTGTGCTGCTCTTTGTCCTTCTGGTTTCCATCCCTGGGGTTGGTGTTGGTGTAGACTCTGCCTTGGTCCCACCTCCTGTAAACCGAGCCTGTGATGAAGACCTTCGCTGAAGCGCAAGCTGGAAAGAACGTCATGGGACTCAGTGGAAAGTTGTTGGACAAGCCCCAGACTGTGTTATGAAACAAAGTCCGTTTCTAGGGTGGGACAGTCACCGAGTGCTCTGTGTTACTGTGGTTGCAAATGAGCATGACAGCTATAAAACATCCTCATTTTCTGGGAAGACCAGTGATCCAAATTCAAGAATGACTTATTGAGGAAAGGGGTGACATCTCGTGCACGGGAGATCTATTGGAGAAATCCCCAAAGCTTTCCCAACTGGGGCCATTTACTCACTCCTGGGACCTCACTCTGTTCTTTACCCTGACAGGAATGGAAGGAATCAGTGGTTTTTCATGTTGACGGCTATTCATAAAGGCCCTGAGGCCCATTTTCCCAACAATGTTCCTCCATTCTTTTAGCCAACTGAATTCTTGTTGGAGGCCACTGCCACTATTTGGGATGAATTTCTGATTTAAAATGCTATTCAGTTCCCTTTGGGCCCTGGTCTCTGAGGCTATACATCTCTGTCTATTGCAGTCACTTTCCCCGAGACTTGTCAAATCTTCCATTCTTGGTCTATATTCAGCTCATCAACAATGACGGCTCAGTGTCCCTGATATTTTTCCAGTCTTTCAGGTCAGCCCACACCAAGAGGAAGAGGCTTGCATTGTAATGGCTTCCACAGCACCTCTCAGTTCTGTCTCCATGTCCCCAAAGCACAGGTCAAGCCTAAAGATGGAGAGATCAAGTATCATACATGCTACCATCCAATGCTCATTTTGTCCTCTGTGCAATATCTGGTCAAATCTGTAGCCTTTTTTTTTTGTTGTCACAATGGGGAAAAAGATGCTACTGGCATCTAGTGGATAAGGTCCAGGGATGCTGATAACAGTTCTATAAAGCACTGGACAGAACCCACAACAAAGAATTATCTGACCCCAAATCTCAGTAGTGATCAGGTTGAGAAGCCCTGATCGAAACAATCAGGTGAAAATAATAGATACACAGCTCACAGCAAGCTAAGCTGTTTTTCTAACTCAACTAACTTTATTTTTTTTCTTTGCTGGGAACATCAGTCAATGGAAGGTGCCCTCAGACTTCACTGAGAGCTTCATGAGTACACCTGTTAGAGCAACTCTCAGTGCGCAGATCTCTGAGCCCTTCCTTCTAAATCAGACCTTTATGTTATACCATGATGTCCAGGCCAAGGAATTTCCTTAGCTTAAATGTTTCTACTGACACAGCAAACATTTTGTCAGAACCTATCTACACTAAGAATAGGAACAGGCTCTAGGGTACAAAAATAACAGCAAGGTCTCAGCCGTCAAAAGGCCTAGTGAAGGAGTCAGCAAGATTATAGTGTGATAAGATAGGGCAGAAGAGACAGTCAAGGGGAGCAGTATGATTGTCAGAGAGCAAGGCCAGGGAGAGCTTTCCGAAGACTCACAGTCTAGGCAGAATCTTAGGGAATGTTTAGGGTGGTGCAGCCCAGCAGGGCAAAGGCATGAAGCAGTTATGGGAGAGAAGGAGACAGGTTAGTAATCAGTCAGGGTTTCCCAGAGAAAGAGAACTGATAAGACATGTATGGGTATATGAAATATACATATTACCGTGATTGATTCACTCAGTGGTGGAAACCTAGAAGTTCCATAATATCCTGCCTATTAGCTAGAGAACACGGTAAGTCAAAAGTTTGATTTGGTCTCAGTCCCAAGACATGAGGCTGGCAGAGGTGCAGGTAGGGATGCTAATGTAAGGGCTGGGAGCAGAAGACCTGTAGATCCTCAACAGGAGGATCCTATGGTAGCAAGAGGTGGGCTCCTGTTTCATTACAGAGAGGAAATTCATGCTTCCTCTGTCTGGCACTGAGTGCACCGTGTAATTCTCTGTACACAGAGGGTATGTTTGCCTACTCAGTCTACTGATTCAAAGCTAAACTTTTTCTGGAAAGTCTCACACAGGCAGCCTGAAAGATCAATTTACCAGTTAACCACGTGTTTCTTATCCTAGTTAAATTGACAGACAAGATTAATCATCACAGACAGCTATTTCATAGCACTGGTTGTGCAGTACCTTCTTTTAGTCTTAAAGTAACCTTTCAAAGTGGAAAAGGTGAACGCCACTGTGGATGGAAAAGTAAGGCAGATGATCTGAATAAAGCCACAGCACAAAAGAGTGGCAGGATTGGAATCAATTCTAATTTTCAGCTATAGTGGATTCATTTGTTCACTCACTCACTCATTCATTGATTCATTCATTCACTGACTAGTCACTATCGAAATTTGGATCCATGCCCCAACACAAATGCTGCATCAGTCACTCAAGCTGTAGAAGTCTCGATTTACTTGCCTGTAAAATAGAAACAAGAGCAGCAACTATCTCCTTTGAGGGCTGTCGTAAAACTTAAGTGAGCAAAGTGTTATGATGCCTTTAGTAAAAGTATACAGTGAAGGCACTGAGTGTCAGGTGACATCACAATCATCATCATCATCATCATCATCATCATCTTCATCGTCATGGTGGCTGTGAATCTCTCTCTCTCTCTCTCTCTTAAGTGCACAGTTTCTGGACCAGAGCGTTAGCATTGCCACCCACGTGGTGAGGAGGCTCCCAGAGGCTCCCAGAAAGACACACAGGGAATATTGCGTGTTCTGTCGCTTGTCAGTAAGTAGTTCCCAGGCTGAACAGACTGCTCACTCTGACTGTGATTCTTGCATTTCCTCTTTCCTTCCTCATAGACCGCGAAAGGTAGGGTGGAAGATATTTTGTTACAATCTCATTTGCATCTCTCCAGTCCTCCCCCTCCATTCAAGGAAAGTCAAATTTCCATGCAAACAGAACATGGCAGATAGGATTGATTCACAGACAGATTTTCTCAGTTAATCCTGATCAAATGCCATCTCAATGCATTGCCCAGAGAGGAAAGTGACCACCTTAACACACTCCAACACGGTACATCCAGGTGCTGTGAGGCTACACGATGCTTTCTGGGCAGGGGTCGGGGGAGGATGGCCAGGCTAAGCTGTGATGATGACTAGGGTGTTCAGGGATCTCCTCTCAAATGGATTCTTGTGTGGTTATAAATGGATCCCAGATTTGTTCTTGGAGTCGTCTCCTCCTCATCCTTTCCTGTGCACAGGAGAATAATGAGAACTACGGACACATCGTCAGACTTACAAATGGTTGGATGTCATAGATTTGACAATTCTTATTTTAAAAAGGCCCAGCACTGTTGTCTTCATGAGCTTTGGCTTGTGATGTTTGTGAGAACTTGCTGGGTGTACTTCTTGCTGGGGAGAATTCCTTTCCTCGTGTTTGCTAACCCCCACACTTTCTTGTCCTGCTAAGATCCACTCACAGAGGTTCGCATGCACACTTAATAGGGGTTGTCAAACATACGTGAGGAAATCAAAGACATTATGTTTGATCAAAGTGAAGATTTCCCTGATGAGGAGCTGGTAGTATGGGATCTGTGCGGGGAGTCAAAGATATCAGGGTCTATGACATCATTTAAGAGTGATCACAGATGCCGGGCATGGTGGCTCATGCCTGTAATCCCAGCACTCGGGAGGCAGAGACAGGAGGATTGCTGAGTTTGAGGCTTGCCTGGACTACATAGTGAGCTCAGAGCCAGCCTGAACTACAAAGCGAGACCCTGACTCAAAAAAAAAAAAAAAAGTGATCACAGAAAGAAGTTAAGGCAATGGAGCTCATTATCTTACATCTCTGGACACTCACACCCATCTGCCAAGAGTTGTCTTAGGCTTCGTCATACATCGGAATCATCAGGGCAACTTGACAAGACCCAGCTTGGTAGATCCTACCAGAGAGCCCAGAATGTCTGAATCAGTTGCTCTGGAGTCAGCTCTAGTATTTTGTACTTTTGGCAAATCCAAAGAGGATTCCAAAACATGTTGGGCATGGTCCACTGACTTAGAAGATACACCTATGCCTGGAATATGGTCAGTGAAGAAAACAATGGACTCCTTAAGTGGGATGATTCAGGTCAGGAGAACAAAGCAGAAAATTCTTGGTTCTTTGGCAGCAGAATAAAAACCCTTTCTTGGGCAGATGTTGGAGAAACTGTTGCTTGGACCTCTTCTGGCTGCCCAATCATGACCCCAGACTAAAGAATTCAGTTGCAGGTCCTTTGGAATTCTGAGGCTGTATTCAGTTTTCTATTCATATATCTATTCAGGGGATCCCCTGTGTTAACCACTGGCTATCTTTGTAGCTTTCAAGACCAGGAGCCAAGTTGAAGATAAGGTCATTCCCTCTTTCTGAAGCCCAGTGTGGATGTAACATAGGGCTGATCTTTCTGCTGAAATAAAAATTAGCAAGTGTTTCCAAAGCTAGGCTTGGCAAGTGAGGATTTTGAAGATTATATGGAAACATGGGAGTAGGTTAAGGGTTGGAAGAACACTGACTTAAGAAGAGCCATTGTGCACGTCAGCACAAGGCAATGACATGCTCTGAATGTGGCTAAGAGATGGTTCTCGTGGTCAAGGCCAGTAGCTGGAGAGCTTAGCACCCCTATAATGTTCTGGGACCTTATAGCTTTGTCTTAATTGAAACAGTGGGGTCAGCAGAGGATGTTTGAGTTGAGCATGAAGACCACTGAAAGAGCACATCAATGATTTTGGGCTTTAATTAGGATGAAACTTGAGTTCTTGAGTAAGATCATATGTGAAAGAGAGAAGCCTGTTTACATGGGAGAAATAAAATTATGCTGCCAAACGGTAGACGGAAAGTAAGTAGTGACAGAGGAAATGAGGGTGGTGGACAGCTCAGGGTAGCTCAGTTACCTGTTTGCAGAGTATACTCTGGTGTAAAGAATCCTTTTCTGATTGAAATAAACTCTCACAAAACTCTGGGGTTACCAGAACTAAGGCCTAAGAAGATTTTTTTCTGGATATATTACTCACCACACTCCTATTCAAGGGCAGGGCTCAACCACAGAAGACATGGGGCTATGCCACCTTGGCTGAAGCTGGCCCTGCGTTGACCTTGTGTGGGAAGTGCTGGATTTAACACCAATCTGTGATTCATCCCCTTGCGAGGCTCAATGTCAGTGCTCACCCAATGGATAGCAACATCTCTGGAGCCCAATGTCTTGGTCGAGTACGTTCTAAGGAATATATAGAACATCCCTAAGCAGGAATGGAGAATGGCCACCCAACATTTATTCTAAGAGCGCCACCATCAACCATATCACAAGGTTGAGGATGATCTTCTGATGATTATTTTTCATTAGTACAAGCAGCATATTTGATTTTGTTCTAAATTTTAAGCTCTCAAATTGTTCAACCCAACTAATTTCTTGATGTTTGATTTTACAGTATTCAAAATATTTTTTAAAAATCTTATCAGGAATTGTGGAGGACTTACTTGGACAACTTAAGTGGACTTAGGGACTTAGGAGTTACTTATTTGGATTTACGAATGTCTGCACTACTCTATGGTATCAACTACTGGTATTATTGGTGGACATCTGCCCCACCCTACAGGGTCTTCTACTACAAGGATTAGGCACTAGGATTATTGGTGGAGATCTGCCCTGCCCTATAGGATCTTCAACTACAAGGATTACTGTGGATATCCACCTGATTTATGCATATTAGGATTTTGGGTGTGAAGACTTGGTACTGAACAAATGTGCGACAAACTAGGGTATTGGGCTGTGGCCTTCTGTTGCTGCTGCTCAGAGTAGCAAGAGTCTAGCCCAGGCACAGCCCTTTTTTTCTCAGGGTTCTGGTTTTGTTGTTTGTTGGTTGTCAATCCTTTCACTGTGGACCTCACAGGGAACTGGCATTTGCTGTGAGGGTTCTGGCTGTATCCTCTTACCCTGTCTCCCACAAAATGTAACTCACACATCTAATACACACCTGAACCGCAATCGTGCACTTTTGTAGAAAAATTCAGTTCAATGCTAGGATAACCCTGAAGATTCGGACTTCTTTAGAGAGGTTAAGGAACTTTCTCAAAGTCATGGAGTTGCTGATGAAGTCTCCTACTTCCAAACCCCTGTTGTTTCTTTTATAAGAAGCTGTTTGTCAGATCCCTTTTCTCTTCTCTTCTTTTCTTGTTGAAGAGCACCAGAAAATGAAAGGAAAGCAGTAGGTATCTGTATTTTCCAGGACCAGTGCACCCAAACCAGGAAGCCTCCCCATGAGAGGATGGTGTGCAGCTCTTAGCCTGTTATGAGCTTCCTTTACCTTAGAGCAGGTGAAAGCAACATTTCCCATAAAAGATGAGGTAGGAAATACATTAGACTTTATGTCCCTGTGTCTCTGCAGCAACTCCTCAGCTCCGCTTCTGCAGTGGCATGGGAGCCTGACAATAGAAAAGTAGATGGGCATGGTTGCATTCCAGTAAAATTTTATTTGTAAAAGCAGGATAAGGGCTGGTTTTGATCCATGGACCTGATCTGGTCTCCAGACCAGACTTCCTTGTTCCTTCCTCAGAATGGTCAGCTTGACATGGGCATTTACGAAGAAGGCATTGAGTAGCATTTCTCCACTACAGAAAATTAGGGAACAGAGTGTGAATTGCTGGCTAAAAAGCCAATGGTGATTTACAAATGTGATTTGTTTGACTTATATGATATTTCAGATTCTTCAAATTAGTTGCTTGTATTGAAAGATTGGGGAATTCACATTTTACTTGAAAGTCATACATTTTGAGAAAAACTGTAACATCTCCCCTTACTGGGGAGCGTCTCTGGGATTTCCTTGTGGCAATAGTTGGCTGAGGCTGAATTGAGACTGCTCACTATTAGTGGTGCGGTTACCAGGACCCCACAACACTCTCTTCTGAAGTATAAGTTACGGGTTTACGGGTTTAGTTTTCAATGCAGGCTTCAAGGACACTTATCTTTGAAAATAAAATTTATTGTATATTTAAGATAGAAAATGTGATTTCATGGGATACATATAGATAGCACTGGTTACTATGATGAAACAGATTACCATATCCGTCAGGAATCTAGTCAAATACAGAGATAGAAAATGCAGCGGTTGTTACCTGAGGTCACAGTAAGGTTGGGGGTGGAGTGTGGAAATTAATCCACAGGATTAAAAGCAGTATTCCTCAACGTTGAGTGTGATTGTGAGCTGTATATAAAATGTACTAATAAAGAATTCAATTAAAAAAGTAGATAAGGATGCATGTTTTGCAAGTAAGAATTACATCTCAATTTCAAGTCAGCTCTCAGCTATCTTCGCCTGTTTCTCCTATTGCTTTGCTAATGCTAAACTCCTGTCACTGGGCTGGAGTGATGGAATAACAGTGGAGGTGGTGCTGTGGTGTGGATAGCATGCTTTTCCAGGGCAGGAAGGAAAAGGGAAGGCCAGAATTATCTTTGAGCCACATCTTAGAGCACACCACAGGGGGGAAATAAAACACAAAAGCTGGGTTCAAATTCTAAGGACAAATAGGGAGAAGTGGAGGAAACACTGAAAAGGTAACATCAGATCAGGCCTGTGTGAATGAGCAGCGTGGAAGGCCCAGTAGGTCCAGAACGCTCACATATATGGAGAGTTTCCGCTGGGCGAAGTAGGTGATACATGGATGGATCCGTTTTATTTGAAAACGCAAAGATGCCCAGACTTCTTCATTTCTTTCCTTCCTTCTGCTCCCTGTAGCTGTAGTAAGTGTTGAAGATTTTTAATGAATATGAAGTATTTTTTTTTCTTTTTTTCTTTTGCGACAGAATCTTTGTAGTTCAGGCTGGCCCTGAGCTCACTATGTCATAGCCCAGGCAAGCCTTGAACTCAGCAATCCTCCTGCCTCTGCTTCTCGAGTGCTGGGATTATAGACATGAGCCACCATGCTCAGCATTTGTGGTGTGGGGTACCGATTGCTGCTGGGCACGCGTCACCCCACCTGGTATTGCTATATGTGGTCACGAGGGATCAAACCAGGGACTTTGTGCTTGCTAAGCAGGCGTTGGAATAACTGAGCTAATTCTCTGGCTCCTGAAGTGTCTTAACAATACGTCTGGTATAGTTGGATAATATGCTTCTCTGTTATCAATATAAGCATTTGCTCACTTTTTAAAACCTAGCCTTTCCTCTTAGAAGCTTAACTTTTCCAAGTTTAGACTTCCTTTTAAACTCGTTTCTTTTTTGACTCAGCCATTTCTCTTTTTTTCTTGCCTCCTTTTATTTTGCTTCTGAAACTACTCTTATCTCTCTGCCATAGTATAAAAAGAAGAAGTAGAGACAGACTCCTTAACAAGGGAAATTCTTATTCCTCATGTTTGGGTTTGGTTGCTCACACTTCCTTTACTCTCAAGCATCTCAAAGGTACAATGAATCAAGGTTCTTCACTGACACTTCCCTACTTGTCCGTGAACCCCTTTCTGGCTGTTGTGCACCACGCCTCCACATCTGCTCTCCTGGGATGTGTGTGTGTGTGTGTGTGTGACCTTCACAATATGCCCATCCTGTAGTGAGTCTGTCCTACTCATTAAAATACTCATGATGTGATCATGTCAACCCATTTTCTCTTCAGATGACCATAGATGATCCCACACACCCCTCACAGTCTTCTTTAAGTGAAAAGAGTGCAACTTTCATTCGTTGGTAGAGAACTCGATGCTGAGAAAGGAAAATGGCAAAGTCCTCCGACCCTCCCATCCTGCTGCTCGTTCCTCCGCAGCAGTTGCTCTGCTCTGCTTTTCCTTCTTTGACTCTGGCTTCACAGTGTCCTCTTTGGATCTCTTCCTCTGCTGTTCACTCCCTGGATTCGTCCTTAGACCGCCCTCTTTGGACAGGCTCTTTAAATACTACCGTGTTGCTTAGGTGTTTTTGGACCAGCTACTTCTGCTCTTTGGGTGTCAGATTCTTCGTTTGAAATACAAGAGCACTGGGAAGTTGATGTATGCTTTCTCTACAGCTCCAACTGTAGACATAAAGAATGTTAAAGTAATTTTTAAACAAAAATCAATATGAAAATATGTGATCTAATAAATAAGTTCAGCAAGGTTTCTGGATGAAGATCAATACGGAAAAGCATCAGTTGCACTTCTATATACTAGCAATAAATAATCTAGAAATGAAATTAAGAAAACAATTTCATTTACAACAGCATATAAACGGATAAGATACTTAGGAATACATTTAACAAAATAAGTGAAAAACTTTTATGCTGAAAAAATTTGAAACATTATGAAAATAAATTAAAAAGTAAATAAGTAGTAGGATAGCTTGTATTTGAGGACAAGAAAGTTTAAAGATGTTACAGTGCCTACTTAGTCCCCAAACTGATATTAAATTCACCCCAATTCCTATCGGAATACAACTTTTTGGGTAAAAATTGACAAGAATATTCTAAAAATCTGAAATTTATCTGGAATTGGATGAGATCCAAAAAAGCTAATGCAGTATTAAAAAGGAACAAAATTGAAAATCATATATTTCTTGATTTCAGAACATAATCAATGGGATATGAAGGCATAAAGATAGATATACCGATCAACAGAATATAACTGATAATCTAGAAATAAATCTATAAATATATTATGCTTGGTCTTTTTACACAACAAGATAATTCAATGAGAAAAGATTACTCTTTTCAGTAAAAGGTACTGAGACAAAAAGATATTCCCATAAAAAGGAATGAGCTTGGACCCTCCTCCAATTACACACAAAAGGTAAGTCCAAACAATTAATGAAAAAATTAATATAATGTCTAAAACTATACAAGGCTTATTAAAAAATAGAGCAAATTGTTTTGGCTTTGAATTAGCTAATGTTTTCTTAGAACAGCAAAGGAACAAGCAATGAAAGAAAAATAGATAAATTAAACTTCTTCAAAATGTAAACTTTATGTATGTCAAAGGGCACTTAAAAGTAAAAAGTTTGGAATGATGGGACAAGAGAAAAAGAACAGAAGGACAAATTGAAACAAATCTTTGTAAATAAAGAGGGGAAGAGGGATTGAAGAAAGAGAAGGGGAATGGAAAAAAAGGAAGGAGAATATATCATGTATAGGTACAAATTTCTCTGTAATGAATGTGATCATTATGTATACCTAAAATTACCAATAAAATGATTTAAAAAGTCAAAATTTAACTCACAGAATGAAATAAAATATTTACAAAATATATCCAAAGTATGTATTTTAAAACCTTACAATTAAACAATAAAAAGCTAATTTCCTTATAAATGGACATTTGGTCTGAGTAGACATTTCTCAAAAGGAAATACTATGCAAATGACCAGTAAGCACATCAAGAGATAGTATATCTAGTCATTAAGAAAATAAAAATCAGCACAGTGAAATCTACTTCATATTCACTAGGATAACTATAGTAAAGACAGGCAATAACATATTTTGCTTAGAATGTGAAGAAATTGAAACCCTCATCCTTTGCTGACACCAGTGAACAGTGCTGATGTCTTTTTAGGAAACAGTTCAGGAGTTCCTCAAAAACTGAATTACAAGAAGACACAAAAAGCTTTATGACATACCCCTAAGTGAAATAAATAGGTCACAGGTGTAAATATTGTATCCTTTCTCTGGTATGAGAAACTGAAGATGTTAATGAGTTCTAGAATGTATGATGGATATTGTGAAATAGAAAATGTTCAGAGGGAAATGTGGTTGAGGGGTGAGTCATGAGGGGTAAAGAAAAAATGTGATGGTAATAAAAAAGGGAAACAAAGTTTATGTATTTAGAGGGCGGGGGGTTCAGGGGTGGGTGGGGGAATGGGAAAAAATGAGAATTAAATCGTGTCATATACTGGTACAAATTCCCAATACTGAGTGTGATCATGATGTGTATATACAATGTGCCAATAAAGATAAAAATAAACAAAAATAGCTTTATGAATATCTATAGGGGTATTATTCACGATGGCCAAAAGTTATAGCAACACAAATGTACATTTACTTATGAATGGATAAACTGAAATGTCCTACATGCATATGATTACTTGACAATTACAAGTAGTAAGTTCTTATACACCCTACAGCGAAGATGAATATGGTTAAAGAAACCAGACCCAAAATATCACACCTTAGATTCCATTTATATGAAATGTCCAGAACAGGCAAATCTAATACACATAGGTAGATAAGTTGTCACCCAGATCTTGCAGTTGAGGGAGAAATAAAGAGTGACTGGGAATGAGCTCATTTTTTTCTTGGATGATGAGGCTATTCTAAGTTTAGACTGAGGTCATGGATGCTCTGCTCTGTTGATATTGAAAGACCTTCACTTGTACGCTCGAAACTGTATGGCAGTGAATTAGATCTCACTGGAATGTTTCAACATAAATAAAGATTGTGATATTGATTAACATAATTACTGAGAATTGCCCCAGTATTCATGTTTTTGGAGTGAGAGGTTCCTTTTCCTAAGAAGACAGCGATTGGTCTAGGAATTTCTGGCGACAGTCAACAGTACAGGAGGACTACTGTGGTCTAGAATAAAGCCGCTCCGGCTGTGAGACATTGCATGATGTTTTGAACCTCTCTGAGTCTCAGCTTTCCTACCTCCCAGGAAGAAGGAAAGCAGTGCTGACTGAGCAGGGCTGATCTCAGAGTATACTTAGAGGCATTCAGCACAAAGCCTGGGGCCATATATCTATCCAGTGGTCATTATTCTCTCTCTTTTTTCCTTTTGAAGTACAGGGGGTCAAAATCAGGACCTTGTGCTTGTCGGGCAGGCGTGGAGCCACTGAGCTACCTTCCCGACCAAAGCGGTCATATTTCATCTGCTGCTTCTGAAACACGTTTCCAGCTCTTTCACCTGAATGGAGAGGAACTGTTTCAAGGGGCTATGCGGGCAAAGTTGTGAGCAGATGAAAGGTTGGCCCCGTCCTCCCTTTTTTCTAGGGCGCCTAGTGGGTGCTTTCGAGTGCTCTAGGGTAGATGAAAGGGATCCCATCACTAAGCTCAGAGCTTCCTCAGCGGACTGCTTGTTTTATAAAGGAGTAATTAAGTGGGTGCTTAGGAATAGCTGTCAAAGTCTAGAAACTTTCTTTACGAAAACTTTTGAGGGTTAGGACAACTTGTTTTCCCCAGGGGGAGTGGTGGGATGGAAATAATAACTGACTGGACTTTCAGTCCTGACTTTGCTCAATCAGTGAAATAATATAATCTCAAAGCAGCTGTGTTAACCCTGTCGTTCGGCTTCTCCTTCCACTAAGTGGGGATTAAACTTTCTCCTGGCTACTTCCCCTCTGAGAGCGACTGTCGGGAAACACTTTACAGCACTCTGACCTGTGGGGAAGGAAAACCTCAAACAGAAAACTAGGTTTCATTAGCAGCATTATTGTTTCTCACCCTTAATTTCTGTAATTTGGTGGTACTGTATAATTACAGCATAAAGACATAATTATTTAGGTCTTGCCTGGCAAGTCACATGGCCATTCTATTTGAGGTAAGTACAATATTACTGCACAATAACGCTAGAAATCTGTATTTAATTGTGGCGGCTGCGGCGCCTTTTGTGGCCCCCTTCTGTTCAGTCCCTCGTGTGTGGTGGGGACTATTCCTCATTCTCCACACTCCTGCTGCCAGGAGGCCCAAGCGGTGGGATGTGGTGAGATCTCTGCCACTCACACCAGTTGGTACGGGCACTGTAAGCGAGAGCTTCCATAGTATGAGCTCAAAGCTAGAAGCGACGTCTCTTTCTTACATGCAACGAATCCACAGCGTCCAGGCAGGACACTGTGCCAGGTACTGGGGAGACTTCTCCGAAAAAGAGTCAGATGTCTCTGTCTCTCTCTTGTGTGTGTGTGTAAACACAATAATTCATAAAATACGTAGAATATTATACGGTAATAAATACTACAGAGAAAAATAAAATGGGGATGAATGTGCCGGCAGCATCACTAAAAGGTTACATTTGTTAGGGATGAAGCAATCAGATGTCTCCCAGGGGAAATGTGATAGACGAATTCTCCAGGCGGAGATCTGGGAAGCAGGAGGCCCTGGGCGGGAGAGTCCTGGAGACCAGCAGGACCCCACTGGACTGAGCCAGCGCTGGGAGACCAGGCCAGAGAAGGACAGCGATGGGGCTGAGGATCTCAGGCGCTGGTAAACTATGGGCCACGAGCAACAGCTGACTAGTGAACTGTTTTTATGAATGTTTTACTGGTACTAAGTGATGCTAGTTTATTGTTATATTTTATGGCTGCTGTTAGGGTCACTTGAGAGCTCATGCTGCTGTACATTTGTCCCGGGAATGCCTGGGCCACAGACAAAAGTGGCTTGTGGAGATGTGCAGGTCATGGTGCTCTACGTCCTCTGATAACATGTTCACAGCATGTTATGTTTTGTCTGCTTAGAATGTTTACTTATATTCATTTAACCTTCCCTCTTCTTTTCCCGAGGCTAGCTAATATGGCCACCACCTCCACATGTGCACTATATAAGCCTGTGTGATTCCAATAAACTTTGTTATCGGCCACCAGTTGGTAGTCCTGTCAGTTACCTGTCAGTTATTCCATCATCACCCATGGCTGCCAGCCAACAGATGGTAGCTGGCTACTAGCCATCCCCAGGTAGAACCGTTGTCTGTCCACGATCATGCTCCTGGTCTCCTTCCCCATCAAGGAAAGAACTCATCAGCCATAATGCTTCAATGGCAAGTTGGTTGTTGTGTCAGACCAGTGCATGAAGAATCCTGCAAAGCCTAAAATATTTACTAGGTGCTCTTTACAGAAAATGTTAATGGCTCCTGGAATAGGCCATTTCTCACGTAATTTTTTTTCTTCTACAAGTCAGACAGATACATCAGGCACAGAGGTGAAAACTTTCAGACCATTCCCTCAAGGTGCTAATAGTATATTGTAGAACAGTGGCTAAAATATAGCTCTGCTCTCCTGTGTTGACCTGTTATTGGGCAGCAGAACAACCAATTTGAAACACTATTTTTTGGCATCTACTAAAACAAAGCATATGTATGTGCAATAACCCCACACTTCCACTCCAGAGATTATACTCAGTGGAAACCGGTGCATAGCAGTTATGTAGAAAGTCTCCAAGAAACTTGATTCTTAAAAGTTAGCAAATGAGAAAACCCAGAATATTTCTCAACATGTGGGTAGATAAATTGGGGTGTATTCATACAAAGGGATTTTATATAGCAAAGAAAAAAAAATAAATGGCTACCACACAAGTTTAGGGTAAATATTAATAAAGAACTCAGAGGTGAAAGGAAACATATTATATGATCCCATGTATGTAAATTTTAAAAATGAGCAAATTATCTAGTTAGCTAGAAGTCACCAGAGTGATTATTGTTGATTATCCCTCCAAGAGGGGCATGATGTAGATTTTCTATAGCTTAACTCTGCTGTGGGTATATAATTTTATACATACTTAAGAAGTTCATGAAGTTCTAGATGTAATGTTTGTACACGTTGTAGAGTATGTTATGTTTTTATTGATAGTTTAAAATGAAAATACACATCTAGTCCTATGGAGAGTATACTGTGTACTATGACACTGTAGGGAAATGAGGGATAAAGTACCTGGGGAAGCAGAACTGCTTTGTATCTGTGTCACATTTTGAGCTTACAGAGTCATTCTTTTTAGGACAGGTCAGAGGGTAGTGAATATCACTGTGAGAGGAAATGACATACAAGAAAATTAACAAAAGTGGGCTCCTTCTGGAACTCCAGAAGACCTGCTTCATTCCAACTTAAATCCAACAGACTTCTACTGCTCCATGATTCCTCCTGCCTCTCATTTAATTTTAATGTGGCTTGCCTGTATTTTGCTATCATTTTATTTTATTGTACCTTTTTACTCAACAGTTTCCACTTGATTCTTGTTTATAATTCATGTAAATAACAATCACATACCATAAATATGTCCTTTTCACTGGGTATGATCCTGTACTTTTCAGTGTACACCACCCACCCCAATTCCAGGATGTTTTCATCCCTCCAAAACAAACCCTACTCATTAGCATTCACTGCTACTTCTCCCCTCTCTTTGTCCTTGGTAGCCGCTAACCTACTTTCTCCTTCTGTCAATTTTCATATGCTAGACATTTCACACAAATTAAGTTGTAAATATATGACCTATTATGTTTTGGTTTCTTTTACTTCGTGTAATTTCAAGGTTCCTCAGTGAGTGCTCATGATTGAATAATATTTTATTCTATAGTTAGCCAATGTTTTGGGCATTTATCAGTTTGTAGGTAAGTTTTACTTTGATTAAAATATGCTTCTCTGAACTCATGCATCCAAGTATCTGTTCAAGGACTGTTTGTAATCCTCTTGACTGTACACCTAAAAGTGGACCATGATCTTCTGGTCATTCTGTTTTTCCTTTCAAGGATCTGCCACAGTGCTCTCCATAGTAGCTGCGTCATTTATATTCTCACCAGCAGTATGATCATTCCAGTTTCTCAACATCCTCAGGATGCAATATTATTGTCTGTCTTTCACTCTTGTTGTCCTAGTGATGTGAAGTGGAGTCACACCCTGGTTTGGATTTCCATAATAATTAATGGTATACACTATAGCTTTGTTGTGTGTTAGAGAAATAGCATATATGTCACCCAACTTTGCTTTTCTTTTTCACGATTGTTTTACTTTTTTACTTTTACTTTTAGGATCAATCGGTCAATTTCTGCAAAAAGGTTGGTCAGAAATTTTAAGAGAGAATACACTGATATGCAGATTTATTTATGGGTAATTACATAGTAACAAAGTTAAATCTTCCAATCCATGAATAAGGGAAGTCTCCCCCTTTGGGTAGATCTTTAATACATTTTTCATTAACATTTGTCAAGTTATTACTGTAAATGTCATATATATCTTTTGCTTCATTAATTATTCCTGTTATCCTCTTTGGTAATACCATAAACTGCTATTTCTTAATTTCATTTTTAGATTGTTCACTTTTGTATAGAAATATAACTGATCTTTTATTCATTTTTTGCTCAGTACATATTTTTTCTTTTGTCTTTAAATTAGGAGAAAAAAATCATAAACCAAAACTCACGTCTAATGCCTTTCATATTTCCCCATGTAATTATCAGTTGTCTTTATTCACGTGGACTCAAGTTACTGTGTAATGTCCTTTCATTTCAGTTTGAAGGGCTCGCTTTTGGATTTCTCATAATTCAGAAACGTTTATGATACGTTCTCACGGTTTCTGTTTACTTAAGGATGTTTTCACTTACCCTTCACAGGGGTGCAGTTCATAATCGGACAGTTCTCTGAGAATGATGCTCGAAAAAAGTGACCGCTCTTTTTGCCCCTCTTTGTTTCTCCCCTCATTTTGCTGGTGTAGCAGCCAGTGTTTTTCATTGTTGTTTTCAAGGTTAAAACAGTGAGAGAGTGGACAGGAAGGCAAGGACAAGCTACAAAGTCACAAAGCCTACTGTTTATACTGAAGTCTTTCCTGCTTCTTAGGTCAATGTTTTCCAGACTCTTGGAGACCTTAGATTCATTTCCAAATTTCCGAGAAAGTTGCTTTTCCCCTGATTTTCTCACTGTTTTTTGGAGAAATAGAGAATTTTGCTAACTTCCTTAACCTTTTTTGAATGGGTCTGTTCCAGGAATGCCAAAGACAGTTTATGAGCTAGTGGAAGATATAAAGCACATGGGCAACTATTACATAGCAGTGGAGACTATATCTGTGTCTTGCTACTCAACTGGTGTCCAGGCCACATGGCATTGATATACTGGAAGTATAGTGAGGAATGTTGAATCTCAGGTTCCTTCCTAGACCTGTTATATTTTAATGACATTCCCTGGTGATGTGTAAACACATTAAAGTGAAATATTAACATCTTGCACTCTTATTAGGTAAAGCAATGTTAGTTCCTGCTACCTAGCCCACCCTACCCCAAGCCTTGTGGTGTAGCACAATATGTTTACTTCTCCTTTGTGTTATGTCCAGACGGTGGGTGAGTGGAGGCTCCCATCTGGGGGCACAGGGACTCAGGTTCCCTTAACTTTTTAGCACTATGCACATAACTTCTTAGTTCTCCACTTAAAAAAAAAAGAGTAGGGATAAATAAAAAGGGAAAATGTTCTACCATGTTGTCTCTTAGATGCATCAGCTGAAAAGTGACCATGAGAACTCCTGCTCTGTGTGACAGTGGTGTAAGGTAGTGACAAGACTCCGGTCTCATTGCGAGTGAGCTGTGGAGGTCTGTGTGCTGCACTGGTGATTTGCTGAGCACTGTCCCTGCCTTTCCACTTCAGAGAGGCACACCAGACCTGGCTTGGGTGTCCGGAAGAAAGAAAAGCCCATCTTTAGGAAAATAATATAGAAGGTTAAAAAGGAGGCATAATTGGATATGGAAAGTATGACATGAATATATATTGATTCCCCAAGATGAATGTAATTATTATGTATTGCAAGATGGTTAGGGCAAATTTTAAAGAGTATAGTTTTGGTTTGTCAATTACAAGATGCATTGGATCCATAATTTAAACAAGCAGAAAATGTAGGTATACAAAAAAAGGGAGTATTCATTTCACATGTGCAGTGTTCTAAGGAGGAGATCTAGCTACCAACATTTATTCAGAGAGTAAAATGTGGTGCGGGCATTTCATATGATCCTCTACTTTTGTTATAAAGTTCAGCAAAAATTGTGCAGAGCAATTTGTTTTTAGCATTTGATTTGGACAGATTCAGTGGAATAAAGTATGGATCCTGAAGCTGCCTGCTAAGATCAAGGTATAGTCCATTCTGGGTGCATATACACCCTTGCCTCCTTGCCCAGGAAGAGCCAATGGGATACAAGGTCACAGGGTAGGATTAAGTATTTGGAAATTACACTTTTGATTCCAGCACTGCTAGGCATAAGCCCAATCCTTAATTGTACTGCACTTTCTGGAACAGTCAGTGTAAATAAGTGGTTACAACCATGGCTGTGCATGAGAATTGGTGTATTACATGTTAATCACAAGGAGGATCTTCTTGACAGTAATATGTTGACTCTACTGCATCTCCAATAAGGCTCAAGATTCTGTGTATCTATCAGTTCCTAGGTGATCATACTACTCTTGGTCTAAGATCCACTCAGGACTAGATGATCTTGAACAGATCAATTTTAGTCAGAGCGCTGCTTTCCCCAACTTTATTCAATTGACCAGTGATTTCAGCATGAATTGCAAGCAGGCTGGGCAGGCTCAGGCTCTGCAGAAAAGCCTCTGGGGCGAGGATTGAAATGCTTGTGCAAGGAAGTGAACCCATCACCTACTGCAGAGCTACAGGGAGAGGTGTAAGTGGAATTCTCATCTCACCTGTCCACTCTCCCTCCCAGTGAGGATAGCCAGAGGGTCTCCAGAGTGCTGGGCAGACAAATAACGGATTAGAAGGAGCCTGGGTTAGGTTGTGAATCCGCACGAGCTGTGCTGTGCCAGGAGAAGGCAGAGGGGGAGGCTGGGGGAATCGGCCTGACAGCACCAGGAACACAGCCAATCAGTTTCATATGTATTACATCATTTCTTCTTTATAAAAACACTGAAAGGCTGGCATTATTAACTTCTGTTTCTAGATTAGAAAATGGTGACTGAGAGAAGGCAAATCACTTTTCAGCCAAGAAAGTATTTATGAGACAGCAAAGACCACCTTCTCTCCATCACAGCATATTTTTTTTAAAAGTCTTTATAATTTAAACCACATTGATAGGAAGAAGAGGGACTGGGGTGCTACATCCATTCTTTAGGGGTCAGGCTACAGTAGCCAGGATGGTAGTGTTAGCTTTCTATCTGTTATTAGAACTAGTAGTTCTGTTTGTTATTAGAACTAGAACTAGTAGTTCTGTCTGTTATTCTCTATTATAGTTTATGTACAGAGCAGAAGACAAGGAGAAACTATCCATCAGTAGAAACTGCAGAGAAGGAGGCAGTGAGAGTAAAAGAATCATTATGAATTGTTTTCCTGGCTCTTCCAACCCTCTGAAGTCTACCATGCTTACGGCTAGAAAAAAGAAAAATAGGACACAATCCAGTTTTTAAATGCTACAACATGTCTATTTCCTCCTCCTTCCTGACGTCCTTCATTCCAAGCAGACGTTGCAAAGTAGGCTTCCTAAGGGGAGTGAGCGGCAGCATTCCTCAGGATACTGGCAGGCTCTGTCCTCGCAGCTCCTCTGTGGCTTCCCTCTCTCACTTTCAGCCTTGGCTCTGCTGCCACCTCCTCAGAGAAGGTAGATAAATGATCTCCAATTGGCTTCTCCAATTGTCTTGTCTGAAATAGCTTTTGTTGTGACAATGTTCCAAACTTTTTAATTACTGTAAGTTCATGTTTTTATTAATCTCTTTCCTTCTTGGCTCACTTCTTCCCAAGAACAATGGTTTGTGAACTCATTCTAAAACAGCCAGATAAATACTGTAGGTTTTGTGACTGATATGACAGCTGCCTCGCTCAGTTCTCTACAGCCATCACCGGATATAAATGAATGAATGTGCCTGAGTTCTAGTGAGATTGTGGGTATAAAAACAGGCAGGAGGTTCGGTTTTGTCTGTAGACCATTGTTTGCTGACTGTTGATCTAGAAAGTAAGTCTTAGGAGGCCAGTTTCTCACCTCCAGTAGTATTCCTAGCACCAACAATCAGTGCTTAACACCCAGTAGCATTTAATGGGTTTATTCTCAGAGTAAATAAAATGGGGAGTGCAAAGGAACTTGAACAACCAGACTTTTAAACCTGAGATCCCATCAGTGTGGTATCCTGGTTTGATGTTTTATCTTAACTCTTAAGATAAATACTTTGAAAAAAAGGTACAGAGAAATTATAAGGAACCAGATAATAGTACAGTTAAGACTTGTATGGTATCTGGGAAGGAATCCTCTGGCCTAGGCTGAGCATGCCAAAGACTGAAGATGAGAATTAAGAGAACCCACAGAAAGCTTTGGAGATGTAAGTAGGGAGGCGTCCCCCCTTTCATGAGGGCTTGGAGTGTCAGGGGAAATGCTGAGCATACTGAAGGAGAAATACATTCTTAATGGTAAGAAAGTCTAGTCAGTCTTATGTGTGTCAGTCTTCAACGTGTGCCCACATGGCAGTGGTCAAAACTTAATGGATTGCTGTGTATCCAAAAATGGTCCCAATACAGGGCAGGAGTAGCCTTAGATTTGGAATAAGGAGAATGTAATGTTATCTCAAATGTCAGTCTAGATCCCTGATGTGAATCTGGGGAGACTGAAACCTTCTTAGAAGATTCCAGAATAAAGACGTTCTCTCCCTCTAAGGTAATTCCCAATATCACAATCATGACAAGACCTAGTCTGTGGCTGTTCTGCTCATGTGCAGAGTTTGTACATAGAAGGTCCTTGTGGTCCACTCTCAGTCTGAAACTCTTAATGGCTTTTGAACAAGAGCCTCCCAATTTTCATTCAGTGCTGGACACTATGATCTGTCTAGCTGCCCTTTGCTTATAAACTACTCACAGGCCAATGCATAAGGAAAGGAGAAGTTATTTCATGACTGAACTGAGTAAACTGAGTGAACTCACTTTACTCTAATTAATGAGTTTTAAGTCTTTGCTATGAAGCTTAGTGGAGTCTTGAAACATATTCACAAAGCTATAGAACAATAAAGAAATTTGAAATTCTGATGATGTGGGTCACAATCCCTGTCTTTTACTGATGGGAAAGATGAGAGCAAAAGAGGTGGTTAGATATATTCAAGCAGATTGACTGAAGTCCTTATTGAGTTTTAATTCTTTTTGAAAATATTAGAAAGTTGAATGCTCAGTCTCTGAGACACTTGTTCAGAATTATCCTGTGTTAGAGGGAAGGACCGGGGTCATTTTGAAGCACAGAGAAAAGTGCCTAATTCTTATTCCTCACATCCAGCTTATGAATTAAGCAAAATCCATTTGTATTCAAGAACTTGGAGCTTTTGGTCTAAGATAAAAACTTAGTTAGTATTGAATAAGCAGATTCTTCAGTATAGGCTACCTCCAAAGAGAGAAGAGAGGCCAGTCTGAGGCCTGAGGAAGGCTCTGGGATGGGCGGCCATGGGGGAGCTAGGTGAGAACCTGACATGGAGGATAACCCCAATCCACAGCCACTGTGTGCGAGACAGACGGCATCGTCACTAGAGGTGACTGGAAAGTGGGCACAGAAGTAGACTCAGCTCTCACAGTGGGAGTGTTTCTAAGAGGCTGTGCATGGGATACTTGCTGGAGAGACACTCTGGTCTGCAGGTCAACTCAGCCATCCATAAGTCAAAGGCATCACAACAGCTAGAAAGGGTCTGTCTTCAATACAGGCTGCTTTCCCTTTACTGGAAGACTTGCTTGGGGGACTTTCTCACACTCTTTAGAACTTACAGACCAGGGCTCTCATGATGACAGGGTACATGTTTGTGAAAACACTTCCTGTATCTAGGAGAGCCCGTACTGGAAAATGATTATGTTCCTCTAGGCACAGTCTCCAGGAACCTAGGATAGTCAACCCAGGGCAACTAGTACATGTCACTATTCAAAATGGACTTTTTACAAACTACATTTTGGAGGAATTCAGTAAGTCTCTCAAAACGGTTATCTGCGTAAAATGCAAATGTGATCGCAGTATGATCCTTACTGAGCCCCTGTGTCCCTTGTTTCCTAAAGGGTCACATGTGAAGACCTTCACCAGGCTACTAAATCCTAATGTGGTCCATCCCCCCTTAATGTCCACCTGCATCTCTAACCTCGGTATTTTTAAAATTTTAAGTTTTATTGCTACATTTTACATATACATTTTCATCACATTCAACATTAAAAATCTGTACTTATGCATGACATACTTACATTCTCATTTTCCCCCTTTCCCACCCTACCATCTGAAACCCCTATATATATATAAACTTTGTTTCCACTTTTTGTTTTACTATCAAATTTTTTCCTTCCCTTATTTTCTCCTACCTCCCCTTTTCCTTTTCCCTTTTAACATTTTCTTCCCTGTTTCACAATACCTCTCCTTGCTGTCTTGTGCCTCTTGGATTTAATTTTCCTGTGTTGTCTGTCATAACTAGCTTTCCCTACTCTTTTGCCTGGTGATCACTGCTCTATTTTTTTCCTCCTTCTGTTACGTTACCACTAACCCCAATACAATTGCTACCTCTATCCTTTGAACCAATATTGCCATACATAAATACCTCTGTTGTTCATCTATCATTATTTTGCTGTTTAGACTGCAATCTAGGAATGCTGTCTGGGCAAGAACTGGGGAAGTTGCACTCTAGTACCTGGCCTGAAGCATGACAGTCTCCTAATAAATATTTGTGGAATAACTGAATGAATAAATTAATGAATGAATGAGTGGTGGAATGTGCGAATAAGTGGACTCTCATAGACTGAGCTCTCAGAGGGTCCTGTACATTATTTACCTTTCTGTATATTGTTTACATCTTATATAGCATCTGACTGCTAAGAAAATTGTTATTGATCCTTAGTAGAAAAAAAATTGTGTTGAAGGAGTCCATCTTTCTGGTAGTAGAAAAGGCTCAATATTAAGTGTAGAGCAGTTGCTTTAGGTAGAAATACTGAAGCAACAAAGATTATAATATATCTCTGTAAGCCAGGTGTTCTGATGCATGCTTGTAATTCCAACACTTTGGGACACTGAGACAGGAGGTTCTCAAGTTTAAGCCTAGCTGAGGCAACTCAGAAATGTAGTGAGACCCTGTCTCAAAATAAAAGGATTAAAATATCCTGGGGATGTAGTACATTATGAAAGCCTTTGGTTTAATATCTTGTACAGAACAAAAGATATCTTCCTCAACCAACTTCAACGTAAGACCCTTTCAGCATTACTTAATTTATCATCATGGACAAAACTTATTCTGAATGTGTAATTATACATCTTGTTGACCTAAGATTGTATTGCTTCATAGTTGTTTTTCCTGAAATAATCATTAAACGCTCCCCATTCTCTCCCCTGTGTTCTCGTTTGGAAGATAAATTGTATGGCTACTCTAGTTGTGTGCTAAGTGATATGCATACATTAGTGGTTGTGGCTAAATCTTTCTCCAGGTGCTTCCACTCCTCTTTTCTCTCTTTCCTGGTGGACAAATAGATACAGGGGGCTTTAAGGAGCCACAGCAACGCAGGTAACGCAGGTGATGCAGTGACGCAGATAATGCAGATGACAACGCAGATGACGCAGACCAATCATACATTACTAAATGCTACTCCCGCCCTTGCGCCTAGTCGGACCCCGCCCTCTCATCCAATCACATCCCAGGCCGCCCTATACAAATATCTGTAACTTCCATAATAAAAGGTGGAGGTTTCTCAAGTCTGGGAGTCGTGACTGTGTGTCCCCGCATCCCCGCTCACCCTCCAGAGGTCAACGGACAACGGAGACGGTATGATAACCGGCCCGACCGGACAACAGTAGGTCTCACGTTACTGTTTTCCCATAGACCAAATGCGATACCACCCTATGTGGCCTGTTATGCAGTAAAGGAGAAGAGAAAAACAGACATAAATGAAGCGTCACAAGGTGGGCAAGCGAGGGTGCACACAACAGTGATCGTGTGCTTGTGAGCTCTAGGAAAAGCGAGAGGAACATGACTTTCTACATACTTCAGCTCCTATATACCTTAAAAACTATGCGACTAGTTAGTTATTAACCACATGGTGCCTTCTAATTTTTCTTTCCATTTATAGCATCTCCTCCTAGTTATACAGATAAATAAATCTGCCAGTGAGAGTCATGAAGTGTTGGCTGGAAGGAAGAGTCTGATGGCCAGTGGCCCTGAGGTGTGTGGGGCAGAGAGAAGGATAAGAAACCATCTTCTGGGACCAGGATCAGCCCAAGATGAGAAGCGGCTTCTGAGATAACACTTTTATCCAAACCAGAGCAAGGCAAATGGCTCCTGACTCGGGGCGAGGTCTGTGTGGCTTCTCATAGACATGCAGCAAGAAGAGAGACTTGACTTGCTGGGGTCACGGGGGCCGATGGGTCAGTATTTTGGCTGACTTGGTGAGAATGAGAATGCTTTTGACTCTTGCACCTAAGTTTGCTTATCTGTAAGGAGGCATAGTGACGCATTTCACAGGTTGCCTCGAGGCATGAATGAATGAATGTTTGCAAAGTGTTTAGCAGGGTGCTTAGAACTTAGTAAACACTCGACTATTGGGTATTTTACTAGACTTTCTTCCTTCCAGGATAAGACTTTGATTCTTTTCATGACTTTTTCTTTTGTATATTTTGACGTAGTATGTAGCATACTATAAATGCTTAATAAATATTTGTTGAATGAGTGAACCATTATAAACTAGATTAGTTTTAAAAGGAAAAGACTGTAACTCATACATCTCCGGTAATGTATGGAATTCACTATTTGTTCCCTTAAGACATTCTGTTTCAACAGCCATGCATGAAACTGTATTAGACTTGGAAAATTTTCCATCCACTCTGGGGGCTGATATTGATTTTATCTACTGAAATATTTGGCTCCTTCATAAAATGAAAAATTATTCACAAACAAAGCAGGAAAACAGTCTTTAAATGCCTATATCTGCAATTCACATGCAATTTAATGTTTTTCCTTTTGGATACGAATGAAAAATATCTCTCTGTTTTGGATAGGAGTAAAAAATGGCTCCAAATCAATTGGTTATTTGGTCTGTAGTCATTTCAGAAGATGTATGGGAACACAAAATAATTCTGTAGACTGATTTTTGCTTGGAAATAGCAGATCAAATTTTCTCCCTGGCTCAGCCAGAAACCAAGATTTTATATATACGGATTTGTCGTGATGGAATTTGCCAGCGAACTGGGTCAAACAGTTGGTCTGTGCTGAGCTGTCTTTCCACGCTGCCCAATGATTACTTGAGTACACCGAGTAACTCAATTGTGCTTTGGGGGCAAAGTTTTGGTTTAATGAGAGCAAAGCCACACCTTACAGGGATGTCAGAGGCATCTTTGCTTTTTACTTGAATATTTATCCCTCCTGGGGTAGAAGTCTTTGATAGTGGAGTAGAAGTCATTCTTCTAAGCCGTGGGAACAAGGTCTGACTCTTCCCTGATGCTCACATAGATTATAACTTGATACTTAACATAGACAATGCTTCCTTTTCCCTTCACTAATGCTATGGTTTAGATCTAAAATTCCTCCAAAAGCCTTATATTCATAGATGGAGCTTTTGGGTGGCCATTCAATTGTGGGAGCACTAGATTCATCAGTGGATTAACCCATCTATAAATTTATATGGAATTAGAAGATTGTTCCTTGTTGGAGGAATGGGTCACTAGGGTGTGACTTGGGAGGGTGTATTCCTATCACTAACTTCTCTTCTCTGTCTGTTTCTAAGCTGCCAAGGGTTGTGCGATCATCTTCCTCTATGCTATTCCACTTATGCCCTGGACTCAGCCACTTACAGATGGAACCCACTGGAAACTGTGAGCCAAATAAACTCTTTTCCTTTAAGCAGTGGGTTCAGTACTTTGTCTTAGTGAATGGAAAGCCATTTACCCACCTGATAATCCCACTGACATTACCAGTCATTTATATCTACAGTGGATGAGATCCTTTATACATATGGTCCCCATTCCTATAAGAGTGGTCTACCATGGCACTCCTTATATTTTCTGGCTTCTCATATGAAGACTTTATGTTCTCATGCATGGCATAGTTCAGTCAGATGGCTTTAGGGTGGCCTTCCTTGTGGTTATTCACGGATCTGGTCTCCTTCCACTTCTGGTGTCCCCAAGACCTTGAAATGTACCACTGTCCTCATCCACTAGGAGATCAGGAAAAGACATGGGATAAGTTAACGTGGGCTACCTTGCCTTGTACTTCTCTTATCTGTTTAAATCTTGATCTTGTGCATGTGTATGTGTGCAAGTGTGACCTTATTTGGAAATGGAATCTCTGCATATACATTAAGATGTAAATTACTGAGCTCATACTGGGTTAAAATAGGCCTTAAGTCCAGTGATTGTTTTTCTGATGGGAGAGTGGTTGGAAGATCACACTGGAGGCAGAGACTGGAGTGACGCAGCCACAGGTTAAGGAACACGAGAATCACTGTGAGGCACCCAAATCAGGAGCGATCTGGAACAAATCATCCCTCGGAGCCTTCAGAACTGTCATTCTAACCTGGTTTGTGGTAATATCTAATGGCAACCCTAGGAGATGAACATGAGAAGTATAGGTGAGAAGAAAATCTACGTACTACAGATTCTGTCATAATTGAAAGATACTGTGTCAGCCTCTCCTAGTAGATTCCAGCGAGAAATCTACTGTCAGTCATGTATTTTTTTTTCTATTTTGTATATAATGTGTATATTCTCTGGCTAATTTAAGATATTCTTTTTATCACTAGTTTCAAGCAATTTGATTGTGATGTGCTTTGGAGTGGTTTTCTTTATCTTTATTGTGTTTTGGGTTCATTGAGCTTCTTGGATATGAGAGTTTATTGTTTTCATCAAATTTGGCTGAGGGAAGTTGTCTTGCAGTTCACTGATGCTCTATTCAGTTTTATCCTTTAGGTTCTCTCTCTGTGTTTTATTGTGAATAGCTTTGATTGCTATGTCTTTAATTTTACTTAATACTTTCTTTTGAGAGCTCATATAATATGTCATTAATCCCATCCAGCAGATTTTTAAAATTTCAGGCATTGTGCTTTCATTGCTACAAGTTTAAATTTAGTATTTTAAAAAACTTCAAATATCTTTAATTACCATGTTCAATCTTTTGTATCAGTAGTTTCTTGAACATATGGAATAAAATCTTTATATCTGTTTCAATATCCTGGACTACTAATTCTATGATCAGTGCCATTTGGGGGTCATTTCTGTTGATTGAACTTGGAATTTCTTCTCATTATGAATTGTATGCCTTCCCCAAATTAAAAATGACCTTGAAATGTAAATATTTTTAATTCATTCAGGACATCAGCATAGACATTGACAGCACAGCTAAAGACACAAAAGAGGACTTCTAGATCTGCTCCAGGGAGTGGCAGGAGTGATGGGGTAAGGGAGAACCTTTTGAGGGGGACGGATGAGAGCATGCTTTCTACTGCAATACATTTTTAAAGATATTTAAACATTAAACATTTCTTTGATCACATCTGTATTTCTCAGTTCTCTTTTGCCCTTTGAATTAAGAGATTTTTTCACTTTGACTTTGGGAGCAGTCATGATTCCTGGTCCTCGGAGAGTTCTAGAGTTCATTTTGTCTGTCCTTTCAGATTCTTTTTCTGGGCACAAGTCACTGTTTTTGTGCTCCTTGTATCCCACCCCCCCTGATCAGAATTCAATTACATATATCTGGGGCACTCTCTGCAGCCTGGCTTCTCCCCCACTTGCTGGGTACTTTAGTTGTTTCTAGATACAGAGCTCTGGCCCCTCTACTACCGGCCAAGACTTAACTCTGCCTGGTTTCCCTTCCCTGTGCTGTGGTCTTGAGAATCCCTGCCGGCAGTAAGCTTGGCAACCACAGGGCTCACAACTATGTTTACCTTTTGTTGCCTGATGGTTGCTTTCTTGAATTTTGTTGGTTCGTAGACTTCTTGTCTGGTTTTCAGTTTTCAGATTAAGTACTCATTTTCACCATCATTTCAGATGAAGTCATCAGTATCATTAGAACATCGAGGCGGATGAATCCAAGCCAAAGTTCCTTGATCCCCCCTTCGCGGAAAGCCATGGCTCAGGCTTTTACCCCTTGTATTCATCTTCATGTAGACGGGAACTCTGTGACTTCTTTGACCAACAGAATACCGCTGAAGTAGCGCTGTGCTAGATGATGAGCTCAGATTAAGAGGGTTGGGCAGCTTCCCTTTCCCATCTCTTAACAGAGTTTCTCTTGGAATCCAACCATCATGGTTTAAGGAAGCTCATCACCCAACAGAGAATATTTTGTGGAGAAAAGCAGAGGGCCCTCCGCTGCCAGTTCCAGCTAAATCCTAGCTGAAAACCAGCACCATCTTACCAGCCCCATTCAAGCTGTCCTAGCAGACAACACATGGAAAAGAGACAAGCTGTCTCCTTAAGCCTTGCCCAAGTGTAGACTCATGCCAGAGTGAGTGGTTTTATTGTTTTACTTTGTTAAATGTTGAGGTGGTCTGCTATACACTGAGGAAACATGGACCACTCACTTTCCACAGGCACAAGCTTTCCGTGTTTCGCCCATGAACTGATTGAAAGAGACTGGGGAAGACCGTCTCAATAGTCCTCAGAAGAAGAAAGCATTTACTTGCTTAATGTACAGTATTACTTTCTCACTTTTAGGATGTGTTTATATCTATTTGAACGTTCTGGGAAAGTAAGACTCAGGTTAAAAAAAGTGCTTAAGGTCACAGAAATCAAGTGGAAAAAATGCAAATTTTGACTCTGGGTTTTTTGGAATCCTTAAACCTGAACTCCTTCCTGTACTTTTCCAAGTATCTTGGATTCATCAGAGGGCTGAAACTCTGCTCCATTTCATAGGCTTCCTTATACATTCACAAGTCATTTTCCTTTTTGTGCTTTCTTAACACCTCTGCCTGCTTGGCCTCTTAGAAGGAGAATTAACAGTAAAATAAAGGAGGCCCTAGAATAAAGACAGATGTGCTTCTAAGTGTCATATGGGAAGACAAGCCCCCCCCCCAATACCTCTATATGTCAGATATAAACATCTGAGTTTGTAGTCACTTTAGGCATCCAAATTCAAAGTGCAAGGGATGAGGAAGCAGTTTGCGGTGCCCCTGAGTGTGCCAGCATCCGTCTTGTGATTGACGAGTAAGACTTGACCTGATGTACCCATGAGCTCAGGGCTGGGAAGAATGCTTGAAGCATTGGAAAGATGCTTGGTTGAGCTGGTGCTGATTTTAAAGGAGGCCCTCTTTCAGAGCTTTATGTGTTATTTCTGTGTTGGTTAGGTTTTTTTTTTGGTGGTACTGGGGATCAAACTCAGGTCCTTGTGCTTCCAAAGTAGGTGCAGTATCACTAGAGCTAAATCCCCACCCAGTGTAGGTTCATTTTTTCTGTCTACTTGACCAGGCTACAGCGTCCAGTTATTCCATCTAAACCTAAGGCAGGTGTTCCTGTGAGGCTATTTTGTAAATGCGGCAAACACTCACACTCAGTTGACTGTATGTAAAAAGAGATTATGCTCAATAATGTGCATGTTCTCATCCCATCAGTTGAAAGGTCTTACAAGCAAATCACTTTTCCCTGATGAGTGAATGGAAAAATTTACTTCCAGTTGCAGCCTTAGCTCCTGGCCTAGGTGTCTAGTGTCCCAGCCTGTCTGATGTGTCATGGACTTGCTAATCCTGACAAATCCTCAATATATCTGTCCATCTACCTTCTTCTGGCTTTGTTTCTCTGTAGAACATTAACCAGTACACACTCAATGAGGGGTGTGTGGACCACAGGTAAATTACCGTACTAGCAGCACACTTGAGCTTTTGCTGAAACACCAGAGACTATAACCATCAATGTTAGGACTCAGTTGCATATACTCAGGGGACCGCCTGTGACCCCTGTGTTGACCTCGTCTCAGTGGCAAAAATTAGACCCTTGAAATGAAGTAGGTCATCTCATGCCCAGGTCTCTACTGCTCATCAAGTCCATGAATGCTCATCTTGGAAAGCTGACATTTAGCCTTAGAAACCCAGGGGCTTCTTGAATGGCAAAGTGTTCTCTCCTGTCAAACACTTACCTTTAATAATTGGGGTTCAAGTGCTGTGGGGACCAGAGCTGTTCTAAAGCATTTCTCTGGCAGGCAGTTATCCGCATGGCACAGAAGAGCTGGGCAAACCTCACTGGAAGGCAGTGATTTAAACTCTGGACACTGTGCGCCACACCCATGACCTCTGAGTTAACTGTACTGTCTATGCTAAAAAGAGAGAAAAAAGGAGAGAGAGAGAGAGAGAGAGAGAGAGAGAGAGAGAGAGAGAGGGAGAGGGAGAGAGAGGAGAGAGAGAAAGAGAAAGAGAGAAAGAGAAAGAGAGAAAGAGAAAGAGAAAGAAAGAATGAAAGAAAGAGAAAGAAAGGAAGAAAAAGAAAGGAAGAAAGAAAGACCTACAGTGTCATTACGGGAAGCTCAGTGAAGACAGCTGCTCCATGCCCAGTGGCCGGCAGAACTGCGGAAAGACCCACGACTGTGTGAGCAGGACGGAGGCCGAGACGTAGAAACATTGTCGCGCCACGCTATACATCAGCGGCACATCTTCACTTGGAATACAGTGGCCCCAGCCCGCTGTCTTATCTCAACGAGGATATAAAGGAAAGGGTGAAAGGACAGCGAAGGGCAGTGGAGCTGATTAGAGGCGTCCAGGAGGAGCAGAAGGGGGCAGGAGACGAGAGGTGGATTTCACTGGCAGTGTGGACGCGGATGATTAGAGCTCTAGATCAGAGCCGTGTGGGGCTGCGAGAGACCAGACAGAGGTAAGCAGAGTAACAAAGGGCTCCCAAAGGGCCGCGTGGGTGTTCCTATTTATCTTGCCTCATGAAATTAAATGGCAACAGTGTTGAGATGGATGAAAGGACGTCTCTCCCTGCATAGGGTGCTGCTTGGGTTTCAGTTGAGCATATGAGAAACTGCTGGCTACTTAAGAATTCTCATTGGAGGGGCCGGAGGGTTAGCTCAGTGGTTCTAGCGCCTGCCTTGCAAGCGCAAGGTCCTGAGTTCGATCCCCGGTAACCACATAGAATGCTGGGCGTGGAGACTCACGCCCACCAGCCATCAATACTACATACCACAGTGCAGGCGTGGTGGCTCACGCCTGTCATCCCAGCACTCGGGAGGCAGAGACAGGAGGATTGCTGAG
>PVIC010004097.1:0-29675 GCA_004025085.1 Thryonomys swinderianus
TTCAGGCTGGCCCTGAGCTCACTATGGTGCCCAGGCAAGCCGCCGCGAACTCAGCAATCCTCCCGTCTCTGCCTCCCGAGTGCTGGGATTACAGGCGTGAGCCACCACGCCCAGCATTGTATGTGGTAACCGGGGATCGAACTCAGGTCCTTACGCTTGCGAGGCAGGCGCCGGAACCACTGAGCTAACCCTCCGGCCCGATGTTTGTTACTTTTGCACCCATTGGAGCTCTTGACCCAACGCTCTGTCCCCAAAATGGGTTCCCAGGTTTCTTGAGAGAACAGAAAACTCGTGTGGTGTTTTAGTGGGAGAGCCCCAGGAGCAGACAGTCCTAAAAGGAAGTTAAGAAAAGGAGAGAAGGGAGGCCGAAGGTCGGGCCGTCGTGGCCAGTGTCTGTCCCAGTGACTCGGTTCTTCCCCTGCCCCTGCCACACCCAGCGGAGCCCATCGTGGCCAGGCTTAAGGAGATCCGACTGCAGAGGGATGACTTTGAGATTCTGAAGGTGATTGGACGCGGGGCGTTCAGCGAGGTGAGTCCAGAGTGGCCCCGAAGGGGAACGCTTGCAGAGGCAGGCGGGGCCTGGCAGCTGGGGCAGGGCCTCAAAATTGATGAATGAGACTTAGAACCTGAGACTGGGCATGGGCTGGAGGTAGGGCTCGAGGCCAGGGGGCGTGGTGTGTCCAAGGCGGGGCCACGAGTGGGTTAGGGGTGGAGTCCAGTGTGAGTGGCCTTTTTGTTAAGCCACTTCCCTGCTCACTTCGGCCTTTAGGTAGCAGTGGTGAAGATGAAGTGGACGGGCCAGGTGTATGCCATGAAGATCTTGAATAAGTGGGACATGCTGAAGAGAGGCGAGGTGAGGGCTGGGCCGGAAGTGGAGGAGCTGGGGATCGGCTCCCCTCAACCCCTTCAGCTCCTCCGCTGCGTGCAGGTGTCGTGCTTCCGTGAAGAGAGGGACGTGTTGGTGAACGGCGACAGCCGTTGGATCACGCAGCTGCACTTCGCCTTCCAGGATGAGAACTACCTGGTGAGCTCCTGGCCCGGTGAGAGGAAGGACGGGGCGCCCTGCCCACCTTAACAAGGCTCGGTCGGGTAGGAAGCCATAGGGCTGGTTAGCTTCCCCAAATTCCCGCACAGAGTCTGAGTTGGCAGGATGTGTCTCGGGTAGGGAGGGGCCGTTTTAGAAAGCCTGGAATGGGAGGTGAGTCTGATTCCAGAGTCTCTGGAATGAAGATCATCTGTTAGAGGAACCTCTTCACTGGAACGGGCAGCTTTCTACTGCCTGGGCAGAGTATCTGGGATCTACTCTCTGGGTGTTGGGAAGTCTCTGGGCTCTATTTTTCCCTGGATGTCTCGAAGAGACCGAGTCAGCGTTCGGTGACATCCTAGGAGCCGTGTCTCCAGAGCGAATCTCTGGTTTGGCTTGAAGCTGAGGCACTTGGGTGCGAGGCTGCAGGGCCTCTACCAAGGGATAGGGCCTCTCTCTGGGAGTCTTTGCTTCGGGCCATCAGTGATGGGTGCCTGGGGGGCTACTGGCACCACCCTAATAACTCGCCCCTCCTAGTACCTGGTCATGGAATACTACGTGGGCGGGGACCTGCTAACGCTGCTGAGCAAGTTTGGGGAGCGGATCCCGGCCGAGATGGCGCGCTTCTACCTGGCTGAGATAGTCATGGCCATAGACTCAGTGCACCAGCTGGGCTATGTGCACAGGTGGGAGTGGCGGGCGAGGGGCGGGGCAGGGCCCAGAGAGGGGGAGTGGCACTCACCTGGGGCAGGTGCCTCAAAGGCTGGGGTCTGTGCCTCAAAGGCTGGGGCCTAGGGCAGGACCTTGTTGGGTGGGGTCCCCGAGGCGGGCTAGGAGTGAGCCCAGAATGGTAGAATCCCTGCAGGGCTGAGCTGTTCAGAGGGGGCCGGGACTCAGGGGACTCACTCCTCCCCTCTTCACTTGGCTCAGGGACATCAAACCCGACAACATCCTACTGGATCGCTGCGGCCACATCCGCCTGGCGGACTTTGGCTCCTGCCTGAAGCTGCGGGCTGATGGAACGGTGAGCGGGTGCACCTGCCGCTGGGCACTCTGCCCACCAATGAGCAGACAAGCAGGTGCACTGTGGGCCAGGGCCAGACGCGGAAGGGGAGACAGGTGTGCAGAAACCGGTCCTGCGCAGCGGAGTTAGCCAGGGTGGGGGAGGCGTGTTGGGCGGGCTGGAGCCCAGCTGTGGTTTCTCTGTGCAGGTGCGGTCGCTGGTGGCCGTGGGCACCCCGGACTACTTGTCTCCCGAGATCCTGCAGGCTGTGGGCGGTGGGCCCGGGGCAGGCAGCTATGGGCCGGAGTGTGACTGGTGGGCACTGGGTGTGTTTGCCTATGAAATGTTCTACGGGCAGACCCCCTTCTACGCGGACTCCACAGCTGAGACCTACGGCAAGATCGTGCACTACAAGGTGAGCGCAGGCCCAGGGCCCTGCTCACCCCGCAGGGCACCAGGCTGAGCTCTGCTCCTCTTCCTCTGAGCAGGAGCACCTGTCACTGCCGCTGGCAGACGTGGGGGTCCCCGAGGAGGCTCGGGACCTCATCCAGGGGCTGCTGTGTTCCCCGGAAGTACGACTGGGCCGAAATGGGGCGGAGGATTTCCGGAAGCACCCTTTCTTCTTTGGCCTTGACTGGGAAGGCCTCCGAGACAGCGTGCCCCCTTTCACCCCAGACTTCGAGGGTGCCACTGACACATGCAACTTCGATGTGGTGGAGGACGGGCTCACTGCCATGGTGAGCGGGGGCGGGGTAGGTACCTGCGGCCGGCTTGGCTGAGGGAACCTGCCCCTTTGCTCTCCCTACTGACAGTCTCCTCACTCATTCATTCCCTAGAGCACCCAGAGCAGACTCAGTGTGACCAGACAGGGAGTGCTCTGGGCTGAAAGGGGCTGGTGGGGTGTGGGAGGCTGTGGGGCTTCCTTCCTGCACTCTTAGCAAGCGCTGACTGAGTTGGCCCTGGTCCCTGTGATATCCAACCCACTCACAGCCTAAGAAGAAGTGATTAAGCCGGGGATGGTGGTTTCACCTGCAGTCCCAGCACCCTGGGAGGCTGAAGCAGGAGAATTGCAAGTTTGAGCCTAGCAAGACCCTGTCTCAAAATAAATGATAGGCTAGGGATTTAGCTCAGTGGTGCCGATGTCTTTCTGGCAAGCAAAAGAAAAAAAAAAATGAAAAAAGGGCAGAGAATGTCACTCATTGCTCATTGTGAAGGGATGGGATACAGAAGTAATTTTAGTCTGGCAAGGGGCCTAAGGGCATGCAACAGAATACAGTACAAAACGGAAGGGCCATTTTACTTATTTATTTGGTTTGTTGAGACAAAGTCTGGCTATGTAGTTCAGGTGGGCCTAGAACTCACTGTGTAGCCCAGGCTAGCCTTGAACTCATAGCAGTCCTACTGCCTCAGCCTTTCAAGGGCTGGGATTACAGGCATGTACCACTGCACTTGGCTGCAAGGGCTACTTTGGGTTATCCTTGAACTGAGATGGGTTAGGGGAGTATTTAAGCCAGGAGCAGGAAAGGGGGGGCAGGCTAGCCTTTACAGCTGCCAGTCACATCTGTATATCTCATGTAGGAGACACTGTCGGACATACAGGAAGGCGTACCGCTGGGGGTGCACCTGCCTTTTGTGGGCTACTCCTATTCCTCCTTGGCCTTCAGGTAAGCAGCAGGCCTGTGTGGAGGCACTGGGGTAGCTAGAAGGTCTGGAGGATCAGTCTTGGGTGCAGGGCTCTTAGGAACCTGTAGATTCAGTTGTATTAATTGTAAATTCAATTGTGGACTCGATCTGTAAACTCCAGAGCCCTGGCATTAGCCTGCATTTGAGAATCTTGCAGCTACTCACCTTTACCTTTCAAGTTCACAGTCACAGTCACGGGGGAACCTCAGGATCTTAGGAAATAAGTTTTGACTTTTACAACCAATTTTAACACATACTCATTGAATCAGTTGCCTACCAACAAAACTTTGTAAAATGTCAGTTATACAGATAACATTTAATTAGAAAACATGGATAAGGAAAAAGATAAACAGGTCCTGAGGACATATTTCCATAGGAAGGGATACCACTTTTACTGCAATTTCCTGTTCCCAGGAAGGGTCTGACCTCTCTTAGACATTGGCTGTGAAGGCTGCCCTGATCTAGAGTCACAGTTTTAGGGTTCCATACCCAGTTTTTTTGTTGTTGTTGTTGTTGTTTTTTTGCTTTTTGAGACAGGGTCTCGCTTTGTAGTTCAGGCTGGCCCTGAGCTCACTATGGTGCCCAGGCAAGCCGCTGTGAACTCAGCAATCCTCCTGTCTCTGCCTCCCGAGTGCTGGGATTACAGGTGTGAGCCACCACATCCGGCATTGTGGTATGCGGTGTTGATTGTTGGTGGGCATGAGTCTCCATGCCCAGCATTATATGTGGTTACCGGGGATCAAACTCAGGACCTTGCGCTTGCAAGGCAGGCGCCGAACAACTGAGCTAACCCTCCGGCCCTGTTGTTTTTTTTTTGAGACAGGGTCTCGCTTTGTAGTTCAGGCTGGCTCTGAGCTCACTGTGTAGTCCAGGCAAGCCTTGAACTCAGCAATCCTCCTGTCTCTGCCTCCCGAGTGCTGGGATTACAGGCGTGCGCCACCACACCCGGCACTGTGGTATGTGGTATTGATGGCTGGTGGGTGTGAGTCTCCACGCCCAGCATTGTACATGGTTACCGGGGATTGAACTCAGGACCTTGCGCTTGAGAGGCAGGCGCCGGAACCACTGAGCTAACCTTCCGCCCCCCCCCCTTTTTTTTTTTTGAGACAAGGTCTCACTTTGTAGTTCAGGCTAGCCCTGAACTCACTATGTATCCCAGGCAAGCCTCGAACTCAACAAGCCTCCTGCCTCTGCCTTCCAAGTGCTGGGGTTATAGGCATGAGCCACCATGCCCAGCACTGTCATGGTATGTGGTACTTACTGATTGCTGGTGAGCATGAGTCACCACACCCAATATTGTTGTATGGGGTTACTGGGGATTGAACCGGGGACCCTGTGCTTGCTAGGCAAGTGCCAGAAGCACTGAGCTAAATCTCCGGCCCCAGTCTGTCTTTTTTTTTTTTTTTTTTTTTTTTTCCTACAGGGTCTCACTGTGTAGTCAGGCTGGCCTTGCACTCAATATGTAGCCCAGACTGGCCTCAGACTCATGGCAATCCTTCTGCCTCAGCCTCCTGAGTGTTGGGATTACAGATTCAGAACACTTAAAACTATTTCTTTGAGCTGGATGTGGTGGCATGTGCCTGTAATCCAAGCATTCTTGGAGGTTGAAGGAGTGGGGTTCATAATTTTGAGCCCTGTCTGGCCAACTTAGCGACTTAAAAAGATCCTGTCTCAAAATAAAAGCTAAATAAAAGTTTGGAGCTGTAGCTCATTGGGAAGGCCCTAGGTTCAATCCCAGTAACAAACACACACACAGGAAACCCCCACATCTTTGGAGGTTTCTAGAGCTGGGCAAAGTCTCTCATCAGATCCCCTCTCTGTTCTGAAGCCCTAAGGAGAGGGGCATGAACAGGTGAAGTCAAAGGAGTCCAAAAGACCCTAAAAGATGGGCATCTGGGCCTCAAGTTTATACAGACTGGGGAGCTCTCAGCCAGAGGAAGACCTGTCACCCAACCTGGCAACTGGTTCCTTTCTGCCCATCCCTCAACCATGGGGTCTTAGAAGCTGCGAACCCAACCCACAGGCTCAGGAGGTCTAGAGATCAGGCAGCTTCTGGCATGGGGCTGGCTCTCCCTCCCCTCTTCCTTTTCCCAGGGACAATGAGGTCCCAGACCCCACACCCATGGAACTGGAGGCTCAGCAGTTGCCCGAGCCACATGTGCAAGTGCCCAGTATGGAGCCCACGGTGTCCCCACAGGAAGAAACAGTGAGTAGAAAGAGGAGAGGGCTGGCCAGGGACAAATGGAGAGAAAGCCAGGGCTTCCTGGGTGGTATGTGCTGAGCAGTACTAAATCCTCTGAGGGGCATGGGACTGAAACAGCCAGAACAAGCATGGAGAGGAGGCTCCTTCAGGCAAGGTCTGGTCCCTACAAGGATTAGAAATGTGGCACAAAGCCGGGTGTGGTGGCTCACGCCTGTAATCCCAGCACTCGGGAGGCAGAGACAGGAGGATTGCTGAGTTCAAGGCTTGCCTGGGCTACATAGTGAGCTCAGGGCCAGCCTTAACTACAAAGTGAGACCCTGTCTCAAAAAAAAATTTTTAAAAGTGGCACATAGTAACGCCAAGGAGCCAGCTGTGGAGAGGAAGAGGCCTGTGGTCAGTGAAGAAGTTCAAGCCACAGGCCTGAGGTGCTGCTTTGTTCTTCAAGTCACAAGAGGGTCCTACATTACTGGATAAGGGGAAGGGAAGCCACAAAAATCAGCAGGAGCCAAACTGAGTGAGGCCTCTTGGGAAAACAGGCCCTGTCCTGAACATGGGAAGCTAGGAGGGGGAAAATCACAGGGTTCCTGTATCGACAGGGCGGGGGGCACCAGACTAAAACCTGGAGACTGAGGAGGATGCTCCCCAGGCCCCAAGATCACAAGATCTATGGCGGGTATGTGGAAGAGCCCTAGAGCTCCAAGGGGCCAAGGAACCCTACACAGGGTCTTCCAACACAGGCTGAAGGGCCAGATCCACTGGCTGCCCCTGCAGCAGAGGAGACAGAGGCCGGGGAAGAGGTGACCCTGCGGGAGCTCCAGAAAGCCCTTGAAGAGGAGGTGCGCACCCGGCAGAGCCTGAGGCAGGAGCTGGAGGCCATCCGCACCGCCAACCAGAGTTTCGCCAGGTCGGGTCCAGCACTGGCCACCTGGTGCCCTTGCAGCCCCAATTGCCCAGACCCCTGGGGTGACTCTTCGTGTCTCCTCACAGCCAGCTGCTGGAGGCTGAAGCCCGGAACAGAGACCTGGAGGCACACGTTCGGCAGCTACAGGAGCGGATGGAGCTGCTGCAGGCCCCGGGAGCCTCAGGCGAGTCCCCCACCGCCCTGCTCCCCGAGGTGCAGAGCTCAAAAGTGCGACACCGCCGGGAGGGCAGGGGCCCAGGCTGGGGCACGCCGCGCCACCACCCTCCTCTGCCCCTCCACGCGCCATCTGCCTCTCTTCTCCTTCCAGCTGTCACGGGGGTCCCCAGTCCCCGGGCCACGGATGCACCTTCCCATGTAAGACCCCCCTTTATTCCCCTGCCGCAGGCCTGCTACCCTCTCCCGGTGTCCCTGTCCAGATTTAGGGCTCACCCTACTTCTTTGGGGATCCAGAAGGCAGATGCCTTTCATTCAGCCCCACATTGGTCAGATCTCGGTTTAGGGCTTTTAGCAGATCCCTTTCGGGATCCCTCGAGATCTCTCCTACCCCAATTCCCCTGGCTGCCCCTCGTCCTCCGCTGTGGGCGGCTGGGCTAGTCTGGGCTCCGATCGGGTCACCTGTCCCTTCTCTCTCCAGCTAGATGGCCCCCCGGCCGTGGCTTTGGGCCAGTGCCCGCTGGTGGGGCCAGGCCCCATGCACCGCCGCCACCTGCTGCTCCCTGCCAGGGTACGTCCCACGCTCGCCGCCCAGCCTCCGCGCCTCCCGCCTAGCTCCACTCACCTCCGGGCAGCCACCGCTTTACTGTGCCTCTGCTGGGGCGGGCCCACCGCGGGGAGGGCGGGTGCTCGGGCAGCCAATCATCATGGGCTGCTAGGAAGCAGCCAATGAGGAGCTCAATGGGATTTTTGGGCTTGCTGGCTGGCCATCCGCTGTGAGGGGCGGGCGCGGGTGGGGGATCGTGGGCCCATCTATGGGTGTAGGCGGGTGAGTCTTAGGAGCCAATCGGAGACCTTCTGGCCTTGTGCCGACCCCGCCCTCTCGCCCGCAGGTCCCTAGGCCTGGCCTATCCGAGGCGCGTTGCCTGCTCCTGTTCGCCGCTGTTCTGGCTCTTGCCACCGCCCTGGGCTGCTTTGGGTTGGTGGCCTGCACAGGGCATCTCTCCCCAGGCTGGTGTCTCCCGGGAGCAGCCTTCGCCCCCTGAACCCTAGAACCCCAGATCGTCCTCGACTCAGACCCGGTTGGAGGGTTGAGTGACTCGGGGACCATAGAGGCCGCTTCCCCCGTGTCCCGGCTCACCCACTCGGGACGTGAGTCCACGCCCAGCTCCGGTCCCGTGATCCAGGCCTGCCCCCTGGCGGCCGGGGAAGGAGGAGCGGGATTGTGGTCGACGAAGAGGATCACCACGGGGCTGGCGGTCAGGAACCCGGCAGCTGGGGACATCGCCAGCCACCTCTTACCCAGCCAGGCTGAGGCTCCGACCGTGGATGGGCGAACTGGGTCCTGAGAAGACAGCAGGCCCGAGCGCTGCCACCGGACTGTCACCCTACACACACCCCACCACCTACCATCTTGCAAACCACAAATCCTCCTTGCGGGAGAACAAGCTATTCCTGTGGTGAACATTCAGCGTCGCCTCCGCCAGCTCTCGGGAATCTTGTGCTATTGTCAGCCCTGCTTTTCTGGGGACTCCTGCGCCCCCTTTCTCACGCTGCTCTCGGAGCCACAGCCGGCCACCGGCCTCGATGGCTTGAATATTTATTGACCTTGTCCTCAGACCCGCTGACAGACTCCCTGACCCCATCACCCAATCCACGTTTTGGATGCACTGAGACTCGACATTCCTCGGTATTTATTGTCTGTCCCCACCTAGAACCCCCACCCCCGACCCGTGCAAATAAAAGGCTCCGTAGTCTCTCCAAAACTCTAGCCTCCGGGGTGTCTTGCTGTAAACGTGATGGGGAGGAGGCTGCCAGTGCGCCAATCAGGAAGCGAGTGGGGTTGTCCAATGGCCTGTTTGGCAGCTAGCGGGATGCAAAGTGGGCCAGTCACACTAGGAGTAAAAGATGGAAGGCGGGGCTACACTATCTGGCCAATAGAAAAGGAAGAAATGGCCCGCCGGGAGGCACCACCCCCCACCCAGCTGTGGCCCAGCTGTGCTACCCCCGCGTCCTGAGGAAGGGGGCTGGGCCGACAGCGCGCGCCGCCATCCTACTCATACTGCGCCTGCGCAGGCCACGCGCATCCGCTCCTGGGATTTACACTCAAGAAAAGTTACGGCAAACTTTCTAGCCCGTTTCCCCCTCCCCTCCTCCCAGCCAGACCCGCCCCCCTGTGGAGCCGGGAATTCCGAGGGGCGGAGCGCGCGCCGAGATGGGGAGTGGGGGGGCCTTCAGAGGACCCTGGAGACGGAGGCGTGCAGAAGCTCAGTCTCCGGGCGGAGGTGGCTTCGCGCCCTTAGGCCTCCTGGACGCCCGTTACCTTCTCCGTGGTCCCGATGGGGAAACTGAGGCCCTGAGCCAGAGGCACACGCGGGGGGAAGTAGAAAGCGCGGCCAGAGGCGGAGGGAAAACAAAGGGGGAATCCAGGACAGACGGGGAGGAGGGAACGGACACACAGACAGACCCGAGTGGAGCGCTGGATCTGGCTTTTCGAGCGAGGGGGAGAAGACTGGGAAGCGGGGTGGGGTGGGGGAGGGGGCTGGGGAAAGCCCGAGGGAGGCGGAGGAGAAGGAGGGAGGAACTTCCCAAAGTTGCAAAACATGGCTACCTTGCCTGCCGAGCCAAGCGCTGGGCCGGCGGCCGGGGAGAAGGCTGTGGCGGCGGCAACCGAAGAGGAGGAGGAGGAAGCGCGCCAGCTCCTGCAGACTTTGCAGGCGGCCGAGGGTGAGGCGGCGGCGGCGGCCGGGGCCGGGGCGGGCGAAGCGGCTGCGGGAGCGGAGGACTCGGGGTCCCCGGGCGTCCCCGGGTCGCCCCCCGAGGCCGCTGCCGAGCCGCCCTCGGGCCTCCGCTTCTCGCCGGAGCAAGTGGCGTGCGTGTGCGAGGCGCTGCTGCAGGCGGGCCACGCCGGCCGCTTGAGCCGCTTCCTGGGCGCGCTGCCCCCGGCCGAGCGCCTACGTGGCAGCGACCCGGTGCTGCGCGCGCGGGCCCTGGTGGCCTTCCAGAGGGGCGAGTACGCCGAGCTCTACCGGCTCCTCGAGAGCCGGCCCTTCCCCGCCGCCCACCACGCCTTCCTGCAGGACCTCTACCTGCGCGCGCGCTACCACGAGGCCGAGCGAGCCCGCGGCCGCGCGCTGGGCGCAGTGGACAAATACCGGCTGCGCAAGAAGTTCCCGCTGCCCAAGACCATCTGGGACGGCGAGGAGACTGTCTACTGCTTCAAGGAGCGCTCCCGCGCCGCGCTCAAGGCCTGCTACCGCGGCAACCGCTACCCGACGCCGGACGAGAAGCGCCGCCTTGCCGCGCTCACCGGCCTCTCGCTCACGCAGGTCAGCAACTGGTTCAAGAACCGGCGACAGCGCGACCGGACCGGGGCTGGCGGCAGCGTGCCCTGCAAGAGGTAAGGGGACCTGGGCAGTGCACGTCTTGGATTCCTGGGGACCAGACACGCCTCTCACATCCTTGCGCCCGCTTAGTTGGGGCTGAGAGTGGCGCTCAGGTTCTGCCTGGGCCCTGGCCCTGGAGCACCTGGCCCGCAGGCCGCGTGAGCTCGGAGACCTCTTTCCGCTGTGGCGCGCGGGCTGCACCTCAAACCCGTCTGCGATCTGGACCTGGGTGGGGGGAGGCAGTGGGAAAGTGGGGGCTGGTGAGGGGGAGGGGCCTTCCCACAGCACTTCGGGTAGCTGCGCTGTTGGGGGGACTCAGCGGCCCGGCCAGGCCCTTCCCGACTGCTACTCTTTCCCACCCCCACACCCCCTTGGCCAGGACGGCGTGATCCGTCGCCTGCCTTTGTTGTGAAACGTGAACCTTCCCGCTCCGGTTTCCCTGTAACCCAAGCCCTTCCCCTCCCACCCGGTACGCCCGGCCTCTCGCTTCTCCCTGCTCCCTTCTCTGACGCCTCTAAAGTAGGTCTCTGGGAACTGAGCGGGCGCCTCCATCTCTGTCCTGGCCACACGCCTGAGGGCCCAGGGGACTCAGGGCAGCCGTGGAGGGGCAGCGCCGAGTGCTCAGCGAGAGGCCGAGAGCGGGGAGCACGGCCTCCTCCCTGCTCGAACCAGCTTTAGCTCTAGCAGTGGTGTCAGTCAACATAGGACTTGTGGAACCACACGGGTCCCTTTGCGATCTCAGGAGGTTCTGTGGCTCCTGAAACAGGCCTCGAAAGCTTGAGGGAGCACATAGGTGGTAGCGGCTGTCCTCTGACCCTGGGGGAGGGCAGCCTACAGGACGGCGGCCTGACAGCCTTTTCTCCACTAGTGAGTCTGATGGGAACCCGACCACTGAAGATGAGTCCAGCCGAAGTCCTGAGGACCTGGAGAGGGGTGTGGCCCAAGTGGCTGCTGAGGCACCCACCCAGAGCTCCATATTCCTGGCGGGGCCAACCCCTCCACCTCCCTGCCCTGCCTCCTCCTCCATCCTGGTGAATGGGAGCTTCCTGGCTGCCAGCAGCTCCCCGGCTGTGCTCCTCAATGGCAGCCCTGTCATCATCAACAGCTTGGCCCTGGGAGAGGCCTCCAGCCTGGGGCCCCTGCTGCTCACAGGTGGAGGGGCAGCCCCTCCTCCACAGCCCAGTCCCCAGGGCACCAGTGAAGCCAAGACCTCCCTGGTCTTGGACCCTCAGACTGGCGAGGTTCGGCTGGAAGAGGCTCAACCGGAGGTTCCTGAGACCAAAGGGGCCCAGGTGGCTGCTTCGGTGCCCTCTGGAGAGGAGGTCTCGGGGCCCCTCCCGCAAGTGGTACCTGGCCCCCCACCTACAGCCACCTTCTCTTTGCCCCCAGGACCAGTGCCCACAGTGGCTGCCCCTCAGGTGGTGCCACTGTCCCCACCCCCTGGGTATCCCACAAGCCTGGGTGGCACCTCCCCACTGCTGAACCTGCCCCAGGTGGTGCCTACCTCCCAGGTAGTGACCCTGCCCCAGGCTGTGGGGCCACTGCAGCTGTTGGCAGCTGGGCCAGGCAGCCCTGTGAAGGTGGCAGCTGCAGCGGGCCCTGCCAATGTGCACCTGATAAATTCTGGGGTGGGCGTGACTGCCCTACAGCTGCCTTCGGCCACTGCCCCAGGTACTTCCTCCCTCAGGCCTGGGGAAAGCTAGGGGAGGAGGAACATCTTATCCTTGGCATGTCCCTATGCTTTCCGTGCCAGCCTTAGCCTATCTTGGCTTCACCCCGAGAGGATCCACTTGCTGCTTCTGCCCTAACCATCTCCTCTCCCCACAGGAAACTTCCTCCTGGCCAACCCTGTATCTGGCAGCCCCATTGTCACAGGTGTGGCTGTGCAGCAGGGCAAGATCATCCTCACTGCCACCTTCCCCACCAGTATGCTGGTCTCCCAGGTCCTGCCGCCAGCCCCCAGCCCCGCACTCCCGGAGGCCCATGCCTTGGGCACACTTTCCGCTCAGGTGCCGCCACCCCCCACTGTGGCCACCTCTGCTGCCAGCCTGCCCTTCTCCCCGGACTCCTCCAGCCTCCTGCCCAGCTTCCCAGCGCCCCCAGCCGAGGGTCTGATGCTGTCCCCTGCGGCTGTGCCTGTCTGGTCGGCAGGGCTAGAACTGAGCACAGGAACAGAGGGACTGCTGGATGCAGAAAAGGGGCTGGAGACACAGGCCCCCCACACTGTGCTGAGGCTGCCGGGTGCTGAGCCTGAGGGGCTGCTCCTGGGCGCCACCACAGCGGCCGAGGTTGATGAGGGGCTCGAAGCAGAGGCCAAGGTCCTGACCCAGCTGCAGTCGGTGCCTGTAGAGGAGCCCTTGGAACTATGACCGGCTGGCCTCACTTGTGCCTCTCCTGACAATGGTGCTCAAGGTTCAGGGACAGGACGGGAGAGAAGGGGACCCTCTCAGAAAGACACTTGCCATGGCCTGCAGGTCCCCCCCCCACTGCATCCTTCCAGCCTACAGAACCCCTCCAAGTCCTGGAGGTGCCAGGGGGACTTGCCCCTGTGTACTCGCTGTTTGGGGCACTGTTGCCCTCTGGATGGGGGAGCCCTGTGACAGCCCTCACCCTGCTCTGCCCTACTATATAAAAGGAGGGGCTGAGGGCCCTGACTCCAGAGCTCTGCCCTCCACCTGGTACTAGCTGTGGCTGAAGACCTGCCGGATGGCTGGATTTCCAACCCCACATGGACTCTCCCTTGATGCTAACACTATTAATAGTTCTGCTGATACTGGTATACTCGGAACTGCTTGGACTCTGAGGGTGGATAACGCAGTCCTGGGCCCAGAGACTGACTCCTCCCTGGCTCATCCCTCCTGAAGGGTTGGGGTCTTCCCTCGCACGCCTGGGTTTGAGCCCCTCATGATCACCTCCAGCCCCAGACCAAAGATCGCCTCATTCCTGGGGCAACCCTGACCCCTGTGTCTAGTTTGTATCCTAAATCTCTATTTTTCTAGGACATGTTATGCCTCCATTTCAATTAAAGGTAACAAGCAACAGAATTGTGGGAGTGCAGTTCACTTTGCAAATGATTTGCATGAAGGGCAGAACCGAGTCTATGGTGGTGGCTTCTGGCCACCTCTTCCTAAGGGAACGAGTTTGAGCTGAGACCCTTGGGCTGGGCCTTGTGGGCAGTGAGGTGAAGAAAGCTCCTGAGTGATGGTCCAGGGGGACAAAGGGAGAGCCAGCTCTTCCTTGCTGGTAACGAGGGTTTCAGTTGCTTTATTTTAAAACAATAAATAGTCTTTAAATAGAACTGGGAGGGAGAGGTGAGGTGTGAATGAAGACCAGTTGATCTGGAGGGAGAGGAGGGGTGGTGGGAGCCCCTCCTCATGAACTTCCCCTCCTGCATTTCATCTAGGGCTTCCTCCACTCTCCTGGGGCTCCTCTGTGGCCACAGAGTGGGAAGGGGCTGTGAGAAGGGCAGCGCCCTCATGCGCGAGGCAAAGCACAAATAAATATAACTCATCCTCAAGCCCTGGGAACAGCAGGCGCTGAGGCTGGGGTGGGGGGGACAACTTGGCCATCGCAGGCTCCTGCTTTTGAACAACAGCAGGAGCTGCGGAGAGGGGGAGGTGTTCTGCCCCCTCAGTTATGATAAGGGGGCAGCATCGAAGCTGGCTCTAGGGAAGCCCACATCTTCTCAGCCAGCAATTGGCAGAGGGGCTTGGGGGGCTCCCAGTCTTCGTCCTCACTGTCAGAGGTGCCCTGCTTCACGATGCGGTTGTGCTGGCGGCTGAACCTGCGAGCCTTGATGCTGGGGAGACAGACAGGATGGTTCCGTACTCCCCTCCCCATCCGTGTCCTCCCCCCAACCCTTTGGCTTCAGCGCCCACCAGGTCTTGGCCCAAGGGAGCGGCCAGGGTTTTAGCCTCTAGTCCTGATCTCTCTCTTTTTTTTTTTTTTTCTTTTTGAGACAGGGTCTCGCTTTGTAGTTCAGGCTGGCCCTGAGCTCACTATGGTGCCCAGGCAAGCCGCCACGAACTCAGCAATCCTCCTGTAGTCCTGATCTCTTAAGACTCTTGGACTTGGCCAGGGACCTCTGCTGGAGCCCACACTCCTGGGACGAGGCTGGCAAGTGTGACACATGCGTGTTTCAGACACAGGCAGGTACCAGCTCCTTGGAGCTGGAGAGGGCGAAGGGTGTCAGGCTCAGAGGGAGACAAGAAGCCAAGCATCAGGAAAGTAGCCCGTGCCCTGAGGAGCTGACTCCATGTGGCAAAGGGCAAAGGGTCCAAGTCCCCACCAAGCTGGTGCTCCTTGGCTTCACGGCGGCACTTCTGGACCTACATCATTCCCAAGTCTTTCTTAAATATTTGACAAATCCTCAGCCTGGTAAACTTGCAGTCTGTTTCCAACAGCATGAGGCATACAGTTAGGATGGGGGTGTGGCTAAGGGTCAGGGCGGCCCTTGACCCCCTACCGTGCTGAGGGGGCTTCTCACCAGTATGGTCTCCGCTCCTTCTCGGTCATCATCCGCCACAGTTGGGCCAGTTCCTTGGTGGCAGCTGTGGACGCAGTCCCGGGGCGGGCTCTGGGCCAGGAAGAAAGGGGAAAGGAGGTCAGGGGAGGCCTGCAGGGCATGTTGGCTTGGGAGGGGGCCAATGCTAGGACCACTCAAGGGCTCCTGTCCCTGTGCCTGCTGCCTGGCAAGGCCTACAGGACTGAGGAACTTAGAAGGGAAATGTACTTTTAAATGGTTGTTCTCAGTGGCGTATCCAGGATTGCTGGGGCCTTGTGTCCACTGCTCCCCAATCAGCACCTGCTTTTCCTGGAAAGGAGCCAGTTGTCCCATGCCATGGCCTCTCCAGCCCTTGGCTTTGATCCCACAGTGGTTGGGTCAGGGTTGGGCCTAACCCGTCAGAGTTGACTACAAGAACATTCATTTGCAACTTTAGAGACTAGAGTTGTCCTTCCCCGGGAGGCCACTAGAGGGGCAGACAGAACCTGAGGCAGGTGCTCCTGGGCCCAGAGTGCTGGACAAGGAAGCTGGCCCAGCAGAGAGGAGTGGAGATTCCAGGAAGCACTGTTCCTAGAACCAGGTGCATCTGAAGGCAAGTATATCCGCCCCTTTGCTTTGGGTTTATCTAAGTCTATTAGCTCCCTTTTCCCTCAAGACTGAGATGTGAGTTGGGCTACCCTTGGACACAGTGGACGCCTAGTCAGGACAGCAGGTCCAGGAGAATGGTGGCTGTGGAAGGGTCAGTGGGCTCCAGGAAGGGCAGATGGTCTACAGCAGTGGGATTCAGATGGCCTGGAGGTTCAGACCATGAAAGTAGGATAGGGCCTTATCAGTGCCCTAGGACCCCCACCCACCGGATATAGGGCTTCCTGTTCATCCTGCAGAACATGATGAAGCCATTGACACACTTCTTCTTCACCGGAGCGGGGCAGGGGTGTTTTTTGCTCTCTTTGGGCTTCACAGGACCCTTGCTGGCCTGGCCCTTCTTATCCTTCCTCCCAGTGGCAGGCAGGGTGGAGGCCCGCTGGGTGGGGGTCCACAAGCAGTCGTCCTCATCATTGGAAGCCTGTGTGTCCTGAGAGAGGCGGGGAGGTGAGTGAAGGCAGGGGAGGTCCACAGAACCTCAGCACATGGCCATCCCTCTCACCTCTTCCTGTTCCCACGGGGACTCTGTGTCAGTGTCCTCGGAGCTGGAGCTGGACAGTGACTTGTTGTTGTCATCCAGCAAGGGGTAGCAGTGGTCCAAGGAGACTGAGGACTGGCACAGGCTGTAGAAGTCAGGGGAAACTTCGGGGGCCCCATAGGGGGCATCCTGGAGCACAATGAAAGAAGGATGGGGGCATCTTCCCGTGCACTGATTTTCTGGGTACAACCTGAATGTTAGAAACCCTCATCCCTCTTCATAGCCCTTGGGGCATTCCAGCAAATGTCCCAAGTACCCATAGGGAAAAGAGGGGCCGAAGGCCCAGGTGTGACCTCCTGTTCTGGCGTAGGACTTCCTGAGTCCTCAGTTCCCTGCTGCTCCATCTCTGTGGTGATCTGGACAAGTCTTAACTTCCCTGAGCCTCGACTTCATCTATGAGAGCATGGTCACAGCGTGCCTTACATGGTTGACAAATGCACTGCGTCCCACTCGAGTTAGAGCTCTGCTGATGGCGTCTGTCTTTGTTTCAGCTACTCACTGAGGCAACACTGGAGGAGGAAGCGGCTGGAGCCAGACCTCTCAGACACTGGCCTCCTGGAGTATGCAGTGCTGCAAGGTTGGCCAGGGCCTGGCAGGAGGCAGTCCTGGCTTTGGTCTCTATTCTGACTGAGGATTCTTGGGGTCTCTGCTAATTTTAGTATTTGCATCTATAAAATGAGGCCACCACCATCCTGGTTTGTGGAGCAGCTACACCACTGTGCGGACCCTGGTGGCTGCAGTGAGTGATCAAGGAGGGCAGAGTACAGAGGTGGTGAGTCTGGGGGTGGGGAGTGGCCAGAGGGGGCTGCCTGGGGTCTGAAGACTGAGGGCAAAATATGAAAGTCACACATGATGACAGTGTGGGCGAACAGGGCCTACCTTCTCCTGGGGAGCAGCGACGCAGGCCGGAGGTGGAGGTGGAGACTTGGGATCTAAGGGGTCTAAGAGCACATCTTCAAAGAGTCCTGTGGGGGATCAGAGGGGCTGCTAGAAAGGAAGTGCTTCAGCCCATGCTTCACCGTGCTCCCTCTGCCAGCAGGAGTCTCCCTCTCTGGCTTTCTGTTTCGAGGCCTCCCACTCTTAGTCCAAGTCGCCTCACAGGCCAGCCCTCCCTAGAGCCCTCCAGCCCCGAGCACCACTGTGTGGGGCTCTGCTTCAGGCTCCTCGAGCTTTGGTCTTTCCACACAGCCTGTGAATGCCCCTGTGCTGGACCTTCGCTGCTGGAGTCAGGGCCTGAGCAGACTCACCCCGGGCTTCCAGCACAGCCCACACAGGCCGGAGTACACAGTACACGGGGTAATCTCCACGATTTATAAATGAGCCAAGTGTCTGGTCCTTCCCCAGAGGCTCACCTTGGGTCAGAAACATGGTGTCATCCTCCAAGATGTGATTTGGCAGCATCCTGCTTGGGGAGCTGAAGAGGGATGGGCTGAGTCCTAGGATCTCAGCCGGGTGGCTCGCACTCCAATTAGGGACCTGGGGAGAGGGCGAGGCCTGCAGACTCTCTGAAAAAGGAAACAGGACTCAGGAGTGTGTTCAGAGATTGTCCTCTGGTGGCACAGCTTCTGGCAGACACGGTGTCACTTTCTCATTTGAACTTCATTTCCTGGTAGAGGAAATGCTTGGCACTATGTCAGGGATGGCAAAAAAAAAAAGAGAGAGAGAGAGAGAAAGAAATAAAGAATTACTATAATGTGCCAGATACCACAGACAGAGTAGCTACCTGGAGCTCTGTGGTAAGAAAGCTGCTGAACTTCTGGGCTCAAGGAAAAAAGGGATGATTGTTTGGCACGGTCTGCAGTGGTAACTGGTGATGGAGTGATAGCAGGAGTGGTGCGTTTGCCATCCCCATGATTAGTGGATCCCAATATCTCCCCTGCCATAGGAATCCTCAGAAAGAAGTTAAAAGAAGGGCTGGAGGATTAGCTCAGTGGTTCCGGCGCCTGCCTCGCAAGTGCAAGGTCCTGAGTTTGATCCCCGGAAACCACATATAATGCTGGGCGTGGAGACTCACGCCCACCAGCAATCAATACCACATACCACAGTGCCAGGCGTGGTGGCTCACGCCTGTAATCCCAGCACTCGGGAGGCAGAGACAGGAGGATTGCTGAGTTTGAAGCTTGCCTGGGCTACATAGTGAGCTCAGAGCCAGCTCGAACTACAAAGCAAGACCCTGTCTCAAAAAAAAAGAAGAAGTTAAAAGAAGCCCGGAGCCCAAGAAGAGGAGAGACAGAGTTTCAGTCACCTTGGGAGCTGTCCTCGGGAATGCAGACAGGAAGCCAAAGGTCAGTATCCTTGTCCACCTCCTCACTGGAATCATAGAAGACCACCTGCTGCCTGTAAGAGGCAGAATCAAGAGGCAAAGAGGCCTGGGCAGGGGCCAGACTCCCTTTGGGTGTTTCATGTGGCCAGATATGTGCTGGCTTCAGAGCTTACTCAGCTGAGGCTCCTGACCTCAAGGAGTTCCACGTCTTGTGAGGAAGATGAGTGGAGAAACACGCCAGCAATGAGATGCAGGGGATGTGGTGAAGGGGCTCTGGGAGGACTGCGGGGGGCGGGGGGGGGGTGTGTGGCAGCAAGCTCAGCCTGCAGGGTGGGCTGTTCCTCAAGCAGACTGGGGAGAGGGCAGGGTAGGAAGGAGCAGAGTGAAAAGCTCAGACAGGGTCAAGGCACAGCTCATGTGGGGACTTGGGAATATTTCGTGCTGTTAAGTATGATTCGTGGGTTAGGATAGGAGAGAGGCACCTGTGGTGAGTTGGGGCCACAGAATGTCTCTTTGCCATTAAGTATGGACTCCACTCCATGGGCATAAAGAAGGCCTTTGGGTCACAAGTAACACGGTCAAGGACGGTGTGTTAGAAAGACCATTCAGTCCAGTGAGAAAAGGCTGGAAGGGGGAGGCAGGAGTGAGGGAGGTCAGTATGGAGGCGGCAGACGGGGTCCAGGAGACGGGAAGGCAGGCTCTCCTGTGTGTGCACTGGCGGAGGGCGGAGACTGGCCTCGTCCCTCAGGACCTGCAGCCACACCAGACCACACACTTCAGCCTCACCCCCTGGCACCCTTGGGTTCCTCTACCTGGGGTAGAATGGTGTCTCGCTGATAAAGTAGATCTTCTCACTCTTGCTCTCATCAAGGCCAGGGTCAGGCACGTCACCCGGGGCATCATCTGTGCAACAACAGCCGGGGGCAAGTCAGGATGACCACTCCTGGGCACTGGGTCAGATTTCAGGACCTCAGGCCCAGGGACAGAGAGGCGCCAGGTTCTGCCACCCAGCTTTCCCCCACCCTAGCCAACACCTCAGGCTGCAAGATCTCTAAGAGAGATTGGTGGTACCTGAATCAACCCTCCTGTTTATTAAATGCCACACTCTTCTCAAGGTGTAATGATGATAAAATCCCTAAGTGGAACAATGACAATGATAGATCTACAAATACTCAGTGCTTACTTTGATCCGTCCTATTTTAAACACTTTGCATCCTACTCAAAACCCTTCAGTGAAGGTCAGTGTTATAAACCTGTAGGTAAACTGAGGCACAGAGAGATCAGTGTAACTTGGCAAAGGTCACAGAGCTGGCAGACAAATCTGTGAGGCCCCTCCTGAGCCCCACGCTGGGTCAGACACCTCCCTGAGAGCCCACTGCCACCAGGGCAACCCCAGGACGTCAGGATCTCTCTGTACAGAGTCTCCTAACCTGGATGACTCCCTCACTGGACTGTGAACTTGGTCACTTTATGTGTCACAAGCAGCCTACACATGGCCTGGCCCAGGAAGTGCTTGAGGAATAGGGGTTAGTAACAAACAGAGGAGCCAGCTGTCCAAGGCAAAGTCACTGTGAAGAAGCCAGACCTTGAGTTCATGCCCCACTTCTGTCCGGCTCTCTGCTAGACACAATGTGGCCCCTTTCCCAGCAGATGCAATGACAGGGGTCATGAGAGAAGGGCTGGCTGCTTGGGTGAAGCCTGCTGCAGAGGCCCTGCCTTATTCCTTGTTCTATACCTGAAGTGAACGCGTGGAGTGACCTTGATCTTGTCCCTCCCTTTTACTCACAACAGAGCCTAACAAGAAAGCCGGGAGCAGGGTCATACACTCCATGAAGCGACAAGCAGGGTCTGGCCTGTCCTCTGTTGTAGTCCCAGCTACTAGGACTGTGTCTGGGTCACAGCAGCTGCCCGGAAAACAGCACTGAGGAAAAAACTAATTGACTGTGAAGAAAGAGACCAACTTGTGCTGTCATCAAGGCTGATGTCTTTGGCTGAGGTCAGCTGAGCTCTTGCGTCTCCATCTGCATTTCCTTCTCTAGATGAGGGCAGTGCAGCCTTGGGGGGATCACAGGCATCAGGGCACCTTGGAGGGGTGGTGGTCCTTCCCATGTTTTCTTCTGTCTGGTCTGACCACAGGCTTAAGTTTGTCCAGAGCCAGAGATCGGTGAGACTGCTAGACCCAGCTCTCATGTCCTGACAGAGATAGGTGTCAGACATGCCTCACGAGGGGCCTCCTGCACTCTGTGCAGACACTCTGTCAAAGCTTTCTCTGGCCTGGTCACCCCCTACCCTTTTGGGCATGCCTAGAACCTCAGGTAGAGGCCATTTAGTCCAATCTCTGTCCACACACCTTCCAAGCTCTAAAAAACAAAATGTGCAGTTGGTCTGATGTTCCTTCCAAGACCAGGGATACCTGATGTTCTGGGTGTGAGGACAAACAAATAATTTTTTAAAAGCATTCCAGGTGATTCATCTGTGCAGCCCTGATTGGAAATGAATAATTAGGACCATTTTGCAGATGTGGAAACTGAAGCTACATAAGGGAAAGGGCGTGAGTTAGTAGCAATGCTGAGATGGAAGACTCTTGCCTCCCCGCTTGGATTTTTTTTTTTTTTTTGAGATAGGTTCTTGCTTTGTAGCTCAGGCTGGACCTCAGCTCACTATGGAGCCCAGCCAAGGCTCGAACTCAGCAGTCCTCCTGCCTCTGCCTTCCGAGTGCTGGGAAGACAGGCGTGAGCCACCACGCCTGGCATTGAGGTGTGTGGTTATCAGGCATCAAACTTGGGACTTTGCACTTGCCAGGGAGACACTGGAACCACTGCTCTAAATCCCCAGCCTCCAACTCAGATCTTTTTACCACCACAGGCTCCAGCTGCCCTGACTCCAGGAATGAGGACTGAGCACACAGACAATATATAACGATAGCAGTGTCCATTCCTGGACCTGAGCTTTGCTGTCGTGAGCAATGCTTCAACAGAGTGCAGCCTTTTCCATAGCGTGAGACCAGCCCACGGCAGGTGCTGCATTTCCCAGTGAGGAGGCAGGGGCTCAGAGGAGAATGGCCTATTACAGAGCCCATCGCTCCTGCAAGGAGGGCCTAGGAAGAGACCCCGGGGTGACAGCATCCCTGGGGAAGGAGCCCCACTCCCCTTCAGGGCTGCTTTCTGCTTGACCTTCACTGAAATCCTGTACCTGCTTGATTCAGCTGCTTCTTCTGAGCTTCCTGGCAAGTCCCCCAAAGGTAGGAATTCTGAGGGCCAGGAAAGCTGGATGGGGTAGAGGGTCTCTGCCCGGCTGGGCCTGTGGGCAGATTCCAGCCCAGTCCTGGTGGGTGAAGAAGAAGACAGGTCAGAGCCCCAACCTCACCCTTCCTCACCCGGTATGTCTCCTGCCTGCCAGACAATGCTCCCAGTCTCCCACTGGGTGGGTTCTCAGGCTGACTGTGCTCCTCGGGGTCACTGCAAGTGTAGAAACTGATGTCATGGGAAGAGATCAGATGTCAGGGGGTTGCACAGCCAGGAGGCACAAGTATAGTGTGAAAACTCAAGGTGATTATGGACCTTGGCAAAGAAGATGAGCGGAGGCTTGGCCTCTTCTGCACTCCAAACCTGTTCCTTCTTCCAACCTCTTCAAACCAGCAAGGGTACCACTCCAGCACCAGCACCCTGCTGAGTCCCTCCCTCAAACTGACCCACCTCTGTCCACATTCTCAGTTCAGGTGCTGGCTCAGACCTTGTGGTCTTCTTTTCTAGACACTCTTAGAAGTTTTTTCTCATCTTGATTCCAGTTTATCCCTTACTAACCAGTCCTCTACACTAAAATGAATAAACAAATCCTGCCAGAAACAAAAACCAGAATCTGATCATGACTTTCCCTCACTTAAAAGCCTTCGGTAGGATGGGTAGACAGTTTGCCTCTCCTGTGTGAGGCCCTGGGTTTTGTCCCTAGCACCATTAAAAAATAGGGACAGTTACATTCTTATCTGCATCTCCCTCCAGCTATGTACTGGAGCCCGCAGGACTTCCTCCCTGCCACCGTGGCCCTGGCAACCACTCCAGCCTCATCTCTGCCATCCTGCCTATGTATTTTATGTTCTGGTGACAGGGACAGCCTGGGTCTATGAAGTACAGAATTGGGTGGCTGGGTCCAGGCACACTCTTACACGGACTAGTGCACTTCCTCCCCGTGACAAACACAGAAGTACTGGTGTTTGGTTGCATCTTGCATGATGGAACCAGAGCACAGAGAGGCTAAGGTCACCAGGACACACCTGAGTCAGAATCTGGCCCAGGACCCTGCACAGGTCACATCAGTGCTACCGGGTCCCTTCGCTCAGGACTCTTGCTTGCCTGTCCCCAGACACTGCATAAGTGTCTCCTCCTGCCCACCTGTTCTTGTTCATGGTGTTCCTTTGGTCTGCCAAGCCCTCCCCTCTCCATGGGTCCTTGACCCCCCAACTCCCACAGGATCCTGGCATGTTTCTGATGTGTCACCTCAAGCTGTGAATGCTTAGGGTAGAGAGAAAAGCTAGAGCCATCTAAGTCACTGGGGTCTGGCTTGTAACGGCACCGGGAAATGTTAGCTGAACGGCTTACCCCCAAGTCCACCTTCCTCACTCCTGAAGCAGAGTTTGAGCCAGGCCTTGATCACATCAATGGTTCTCTGGAGGTACTGTATGTAGTGCAGGACGTGCAGCAGGGTCTCCTTCTGCTCCAAAAGAGACTGGTGAGCACAGGAGCTGGGCCACAGGATGTGTCCCTCACCCGTACCCGTAGTGTCCAGAGACCCATTCTTAATCTGTCATTTTGTTTTGCAGTCCTGGGAACTGAATCTAGAGAGCACTGAGCTATATCCACAGCCCTTTTCACTTTGAGACAGGATTTTACTAGGTGGTCCAGGCTGACCTTAAACTTTTTTTTTTTTTTTTTTTTTTTTTTTTTTTTGAGACTAGGTCTGGCTTTGTAGTTCAGGCTGGTCCTGAGCTCACTATGTAGCCCAGGCAAGCCTCGAACCCAGCAATCCTCCTGTCTCTGCCTCCCGAGTGCTGGAATTATAGGTGTGAGCCACCAGCATGTGAGCCACCATGCCTGGCACTGTGGTATGTGGTACTGATTACTGGTGGGCATGAGTCACCATGTCCAGCATTGTATATGGTTACCGGGGATCGAACTCAGGACCTTGCACTTGCAAGACAGGCGCTGGAACCACTGAGCTATATCTGCAGCCCCTGACCTTAAACTTTTTTTTTTTTTTTTTCAGACAGGGTCTCGCTTTGTAGTTCAGGCTGGCCCTGGGCTCACTATGTAGCCCAGGCAAGCCTTGACAGCAGTTTTCCTGTCTCTGCCTCCTGAGTGCTGGGTTTACAGGCATGAGCTACCACACCCGGCTTGACCTTAAATTTTTGATCCTCCTGCCTCAGCCTCCCAAGGAACTGAGGTTACAGGTGAGCACCATTTCACCCAGTCCTGTTTTTCTGGTAAAGCCTCACTGTGGCACAGTGAGATAGAGGGAACAGCTGTGGAGGCGGAGGCTCAGTGCACTCAAAGAATGTGAAAAGTGCATCCAGGTATGCTCGTCTCCTGGTCCAGTTTTTCAGGATATGTTGCTCAGCTTCTGGGAACTGGCCTTTTGCTTGTGCTGTGTTTACTTCCTGTCTGCAAAAGCCCTGCGCTCCCATAAACTCCCTCCTATTGCTTCTTTTTCCTCTTAGTCTTGGCACAAAAGGCTTTTCTTAGCGCTGCACCTCCCCTCCCTTGAACCTTACTTCCACTCCCTATTTACTTTTTTACTTATTTATTCTACTAGATTGAGTCCGCTGCCCCTGTTCAGGGCCCATCTCCAAACCACTTGCCACACTGTTTTATAATAATCTCTTGATGTGTCTGTCATTCTCTCTGTTGACTCTAAATTAGAGGAGTGTGAGCCTGTGGCTAATTGGTTTCTGAATCCCAAATACACAGAACGGAGACGTTGCTCAACCGGGGACTGCTGAAGGGGTGGATGTTCCCACAGCACCCTGCAGAATCCTCCTGCCCAGTATCTGCCACCTCCAGCACCAGCCCCTGAACACTTCGAGTTGTTGTTGGGGATACGAAGGTAGGAAAGAGGCTGGGTGTGGTGGTGCATGTTTGTAATTTCAGAACTCAGCAGGCTGAGGCAGGAGGATCATGGCAAGTACAAGGCCAGCCTGGACTATGTAGAGAGTAGAGAGACCCTGTCTCGAACAAGCAAACAAAAAAACCCAAACAGCTGGGCGTGGTGGTGGCTCACACCTGTAATCCCAGCCCTTGGGAGACAGAGACAGGAGGAGTGTGAGTTCGAGGCTTGCCTGGGCTACATAGTGAGCTGAGGGCCAGCCTGAACTACAAAGCGAGACCCTGTCTCAAAAAAAAAAAAAAAATCAAACAAATAAACAAGTGTAAATATAGAGGGGAAGAGGTTAAAGGAAGAGAAGGGGAATGGGAAAAGAAGAAGCAAGATATATTATGTACAAGTGAAAATTCCCTAAGATGAATTATATGTATTTAAAATGAACCAGTAAAATACACACAAGCACCAACACAACACACATACACACAAACAAAAACAAAGGTACAAAAGAACGCTGCTCGTTGGGCCGGAGATTTAGCTCAGTGGTTCCGGCACCTGCCTCGCAAGCGCAAGGTCCTGAGTTCAATCCGGTGACCACATAGAATGCTGGGCGTGGAGACTCACACCCACCAGCAATCAATACCACATACCACAGTGCTGGGCGTGGTGGCTCATGCCTGTTATCCCAGCACTCAGGAGGCAGAGGCAGGAGGATTGCTGAGTTCAAGGCTTGCCTGGGCTACATAGTGAGCTCAGGGCCAGCCTGAACTACAAAGTGGGACCCTGTCTAAAAAAAAAAAAAGAATGCTGCTCGCGAAAGGCCAGGTACATTGAGGTAAACTAGATATGCTTCATTGGCCTTCATGGACCTTACAGTGTGGGGAAGGCGACAGACCAGTCACCTCACAAACCCCTCAACATTATCAACTGCAATAAGCATTATGAATAAAAGTGCACAACAAGGGATGAGAGAATTAGGGTGACTGGAAAGGCCTCTTGGAAGAAGCAGCATTTAAACTGAGGCCTGCAAGTGAAAGGCATTAGCCAGGTGAAAAGGTGAGGGAAAAAATCAGTAAATATTTTAGAAAATAAACTGGTGGTAATCTTCCAAGCCTGAACCAGGAAACAGGGTCTTACGAAGGAACTCAGGTGAAACTATTCTGTAAAATATAATGCAGACAGATTGTCACTGATATGATCAAACGTGACCTATAGAAGGAAGCCATAATCTATGTGATCTAAGAAATACATGTGACACAGCCAAAAGAACACACATACTGTAGGACACAGAGCCTATCTGCTCCTGTGACTGTGCACTAAGAACAGGTCATTTCATGTACTTTGCCAGGCCTTGGTTTTCTCATCTGTAGAATGGGAATGAGAATATTAGTTTAGGCTCAGAGGATTTGTTAGGACTAAACAAATGACTGTGTGTGAAACTGCATAGCAGGGTTTATCTCATACACTGCTGCTTATCCTTATTTGAAGGCAGGCATTGTGGTGTACACCTCTAATCCCATTACTCTGGGAAGCTGAGCCAGAAGGATTGCAATTTCAAGTTCAGCCTGGGCAACTTAGTAATACCCTATTTCAAAATAAAATACAAAAATGGGCTGGGGATGTAGCAGTATGAAGGCCCAGGGTTTAATCTTCCATACTGAAAAAAAGGGCAAACTTAGTCTTTGAACAAGATTGCATTTATCAGGTTCTCAAGGGATTAAATAAGAAAAAAATCTAATTAGAATACCATCTTACTTTAGAGATCATGGTTATCATCAAGAAATTAATAGGGCCAGGGATTTAGCTCAAGTGGTATTGCACTTAACTTGCCAGCACAAGGACCCAACACCACAAAAAAAAAATAAAAGACGACGAAGAAGAAAGAAATTAAATAATAGGCCAGGCATGGTGACACATGCCTGTAATCCTAACATTTGGGGAGCTGAGGCAGGGGCATCACTACAAGTTCAAGGCCAACCTAGACTACATAGCAAGTTCAAAGCTACTATAAACTACATAGCAAGATCTTGTGTCAAAAAGAAAGAAAGGAAAGATAGAGAGAAAGAAAGAAAGAAGGAAAGCAGGAAAGAAAGAAAGAAAGAAAGAAAGAAAGAAAGAAAGAAAGAAAGAAAGAAAGAAAGAAAGAAAGAAAGAAAGAAAGAAAGAAAAAGAAAGAAAGAAAATAGTAACTAATGCTACATGCTATTAAGGTTGTAGGGCAAAAGGAATTCTCCTACCCTATTGGTGGGAATGTAAACCAGAATAACCATTATGAAGATCAGTAAGGAGATTCCGCAGAAAACTAAAACTATAAATTTACTCAAATTTACTCAAATTTACTCAAATTTACTCAAATTTCATTTGACCCAGCTATTCCCTTTCTAGGGAAAGTCATCATATTACAGTGACACATGCATACTCATGTTCATAGCAGCATAATTCATAATATCTAAATCTTGGAAACAGCGCCTGCCTCACAAGCCTCGTAAGCGCAAGGTCCTGAGTTCGATCCCTGGTAACCACATACAGTGCTGGGCGTGGAGACTCACGCCCACCAGCCATCAATACTACATACCACAGTGCCAGGTGTAGTGGCTCTCGCCTGTAATCCCAGCACTCGGGAGGCAGAGGCAGGAGGATCGCTGAGTTCGAGGTTTGCCTGGCCTACATAATGAGCTCAGGGCCAGCCCGAACTACAAAGCTAGACCCTGTCTCAAAAAACAACAAAAAAAGTGCCGGGCGTGGTGGCTGGTGCCTGTAATCCCAGCACTTGGGAGGCAGAGACAGGAGGATTGCTGAGTTCCATCCAGGCTTGCCTGGGCTACATAGTGAGCTCAGGGCCAGCCTGAACTACAAAGCGAGACCTTGTCTCAAAAAAAAAAAAAAAAAAAAAAAAAAAAAAAAAAAAAAAAAAAAAAAAAAAAAAAAAAAAAAAAAAAAAAAAAAAAAAAAAAAAAAAAAAGACGGGAAGGGGAATAAAAGTTGGAGGGATCAGAGCTGGTTAAGAGGGGAAGGGGACAAAAAGAATTAAAATGTGTTATTACACAAACTCTACACAATGATTGTAATTAGTATGTACTATAAACTATAATAATAAAGGTTAAATTAAAAAAGAAAAAATATAACTAAAGCATGAATTTTCCAAGGGCACGTTCTGTCTTTTTTAGCTTAGTATTCCTAACACCAGGTTTGGGATGCACTAAGATGAGGTCTTTGTTACTGTGAATTAATATGTAAATGTTATTTATTATGACAAGAGTAAAGGTTTTATGCAGAAGGCAGCAGGGCATTATCTCTGACTTTAGGACAGAGGTTCAGTTCTTGACACTTTAGGAAGATGAATTGACAGGTAAGGCTCAAATCTCAAAGGTCTTCCCAAGGTAAAATAGACAGACCTTGTACCCACAAAATCATCCTGAACACAGGAAGCTCATTTAGTCATTCAGCAAACATCTGTTGAACAATGAGTAACAAAGTTGTTGAAGGGCTCAGGCTCTTGGAATGAGACACCAATCTTGCTCTGTTTCTCTCACTTCCTTCCATTGCCTAGTTGTATGTCTCTGGATGACACAACCCCTCTACACAGAAATAAAAATTTAAAAACTTTGATAAGGACTGGAGATGTGGCTCAGTGTAGAGGCCCTGGATTCAATCTTCAGTACAAAAGCAAAAAAGGAAAAGGAAAGAAAAGAAAAAAGAGAAGAAAAGAAGGGAGACGGGGGAAGACCTTAAGCGATGTGATATGTGGCATCAGGTCTCTTACAAAATGTTGCCTGGGGCCAGAGGGTTAGCTCAGTGGTTCTGGCGCCTGCCTCGCAAGCCCAAGGTCCTGAGTTCGATCCCCAGTAACCACATACAATGCTGGGCGTGGTGACTCACGCCCACCAGCAATCAACCAGCAATCAGCACCACATACCACAGTGCTGGGCATGGTGGCTCATGCCTGTAATGCCAGCACTCGGGAGGCAGAGACAGGAGGATTACTGAGTTCGAGGCTTGCCTGGACTACACAGTGAGCTCAGAGCCAGCCTGAACTATGAAAGCGAGACCCTGTCTCAAAAAAAAAAAATGTTGCCTGGCCCCTGACCTTACTGTCATTTCTCAAGGACAGGGGATGGCATCTATACCATCTCTAGCTTCCCAAGCACCTATCACAGCACAGATATATACTATATATGCAAATATTTGAGGATGGAAGACAAAATCCTCAAATTGAACACATCCCAATTCCATAGGTGTCCACATCCGACTTCCCAGCACCCATGAATATGTTGCCCTTATATGGCAAAGGAGACTTTGTAGATGTGAGTTAAGGACCTTTTTTGTGTGTGTGTGGTACCAGGAACTGAACTCATATCCTTGCACTTGTAAGGCAGCCATGGCCCTGGTGAACTAAATCCCAGACCCAAGTTAAGTATCTTGAGATGAGGTAATTCCTCTGAAGTATCTGAGTGGGCCCAATGTGACCCAGAAAGTACAAGGGTAATTTTTGTTTGTTGGTTGGTTCTTTGAGACAGGGTCTGGCTATGTATTCCAGGCTGGCCTTGTACTCACTGTCTAGACCAGGCAGTCCTCGAACTCATAGTGATCCTCCTGCCTCAGTGTCCTGAGTGTGGGGGTTGTTGGGTATGCCCCGTCATGCCAGGAACAAGGGTCTTTATAAGAGGGAGGTAAGAGAGTCAAAGGCAGAGAAGGCAGTGTGACAATAAAAGTAGTAGGAGACAAAAGAGATTGCAGGCACTGAGCTGCTTGCTCTGCATGGCTCATCAGGAGCCAAAGAATGGAGTCAGCCTCTAAACTCTGGCAAGGGAAAGGCAACAGATCCTTTCCTGGAGAGAGCCAGCCCTGTGGACCCCTTGACTCTAGACCTGCAAGCCCGATTCGAGACATCTGACCTCCAGAACTATAAAAGAATAATCTGTGTCATTTAAATCGCTAAGTTCATGGTGACTGTTTCAGCAGCCCTGGGAAACTCATCCAAGCGCCTGCTATGGAGAGAAATTTAGGAGGAAAATTATACTTGACATGGTGGTTGACGGAATGTGGTGAGCAGGAAAAAGGCCAGGTTAGGGTCAGGCAAATCTCTCCAGACACCTGCTCCTCTGAGCATCTCTATATCAGCACAAACATTCCAGCTGGCACCGGTTATCCCTGTGTTCAAATTTACAACTTTCAGATAGATTCTAGATTCTAAATTCCCAAATCAAAAGTGGAGACAAGGGGGCCGGAGGGTTAGCTCAGTGGTTCCAGCACCTGCCTCC
>PVIC010004097.1:29775-64786 GCA_004025085.1 Thryonomys swinderianus
GGTAACCACATATAATGCTGGGTGTGGAGACACGCCCACCAACAATCAACACCACATACCACAATGCCGGACGTGGTGGCTCACGCCTGTAATCCCAGCACTCGGGAGGCAGAGACAGGAGGATTGCTGAGTTCACGGCGGCTTGCCTGGGCACCATAGTGAGCTCAGGGCCAGCCTGAACTATAAAGCGAGACCCTGTGTCAAAAAAAAAAAAAGTGGAGACAAGGGCCGGAGGGTTAGCTCAGTGGTTCCGGAGCCTACCTCACAAGCGCAAGGTCCTGAGTTCGATCCCCGGAAATCACATACAATGCTGAGCTGGAGACTCACGCCCATCAGCAATCAATACCACACACCACAGTGCCAGGCATGGTGGCTCACGCCTGTAATCCTAGCACTCAGGAGGCAGAGGCAGGAGGATTGCTGAGTTCGAGGCTTGCCTGGGCTCCATAGTGAGCTCAGGGCCAGCCTCAACTATAAAGCAAGACCCTGTCTCAAAAAAAAAAGTGGAGACAAGAGGATTGTCCTGAGTTTGAGGCCAGCTTGGTCTGTACAGTGACTTTGAGGTCAGCCTGGACTGCATAGTAAGACCCTGTCTCAAAACAAAACAAAACAAAAAAACAACATCCAGAAGGATTGGGTCTCAAATTTCTTTGCTTCCTTTGTGGATAGAACAGATTCTGGCATCCAACAATCTTCCTGCAAAGGGCTAGTGGAAGAAGGAGCACATGAACTAAATGAGAGGAAATATAGCGAGAAATTCTCGCACTAAGACTTCAAGATCTAAATCTCACATGAAGTTTTTCCCAGTGGGAACATGGTGTCAGCTTGGCCCCATACACACTTATTCAGTACCCTGTGGAGACACCAGGGAGACCTAACGGGTTCTACCCTCAGAGAAGGGACTTGAGGAGGGAACTAACATTTATTCAGGGCATGCTATGTGGTAGGCCTGTCAGAGCTATTATGTCATTTTGGCCTCTCTGGGAAGCCGGAATTATTTTTCCTTATTTTATCCTGAAGAAACCTGAGGCTTAGAGAGGTTGAGTAGCCTGAGGAAGCTGCCCGGAGATCTGCAGCTATGAAGCTGGAGGGCTCCAACCTAGGGCTGTTTGACTTCTAGTCTCTCTCCGCAGTTCCTCCGGCTTCCTTCCTGGTCATGGGCTCTCAGCTTCCCAGAAATTCCCATTTAGGGCAGGGACATTCCCTCTGCAAGGCTGTCACTGCAAGGTTCAGTCTAGCTCACTGCTCTTTGAAGCCCTGGCTCCCTAATCTGCTTCCTCTCCTCCAGTGCCCGCACCTTGGTGAGCTTCTTAGAACCAGTCTTCAGGGTCAGAGGTATCAGCAATGCCAGCTCCTGCAGTTGGCTGGTGTGGTTTTTCTTCTGACTCCTGTTTTGGGACAAGAGGTAGGTTTAATTAGGATATCCAGAACCGAATTGGGATTGGATCCCCCAAACCTCTGTTTTAGTATCCCCCATCCCCACTCCATGACACACAAGACAGTCCTAGGCTTTGTCTGGACTCATCATTTCCCCCTAACCCCTTGACTTAATGGTCACCAAATCTTGCCCACTCCTCTTCCCATCTTTCTTCTCCATCTTCATAGCCTTTGCTTAGTGCATACTGACATCTACACAGCCTGCCATCTGGTCTCCTCTGGCCACACACTCTACAAGAGGCAGAATAAGTTTCCTGAAACACAATCTGATCAAGACACTCCCTTGCTTCGAACCCCTCAAGGTAATTCCAGTGTTAAGAATCAAGTTCATTTTTTTTTTTTTTTGAGACAGGGTCTTGCTTTGTAGTTCAGGCTGGCCCTGAGCTCACTATGGAGCCCAGGCAAGCCTCGAACTCAGCAATCATCCTGCCTCTGCCTCCCCAGTGCTGGGATTACAGGCATGAGCCACGACGCCGGCACTGTGGTAGGTGCTATTGATGGTTGGTGGGCGTGAGTCTCCACACCCAGCATTGTATGTGGTTAGTGGGGATGGAACTCAGGACCTTGTGCTTGCGAGGCAGGCGCAGAACCACTGAGCCAACCCTCCAGCCCAAGTTCCTTTGTTTTTTTAAAATCAGGTCTGGCTATGTTCTCCAGGCTGGATCTGAACTCACTATGTGGCCTGGACTGGTCTCAGACTCATAGCAACCCTCCTGCCTGGGCCTCCTAAGTGCAAGGATTACAAGGTTGCATCACCACACCCAGCAAATGTCAGGTTTAAATTGTTAACATGGCTTCTAACTCCCTCTCCCTTTCTGACCTCATCCAGCTAACTACTCTGGCCTCATCCTTACTTTGGCTCACTGTATTAACTGACCCTCATTCCACAGGAAAGGGGAGGGACCACTGCTAAAGTCATGGGCTCTGTGTTCCCATTTGTCTCTGATCCCTGCACCAGGCCGTCATTAGATGTGGGCACCTCTGAATTTCTAGCATCTAGAATGGTATCTGGCATGTTTCTGGAACTTGCTGTATATTTGCAAACTGAATGGGAGAAGTTACTCCTGAGAAACTGCGGAACTTCCCAGGCCTAATCCCTGAATTCATAATTCATGATATTCCCACATACATACACCTTCACCCCTCTCTCCCTACAGATGGCAACACAAAGACACTGGAGTCCTTCCCCAACAGTGCACACTGCTGCTGCAGCTTGTGACCCCTTCAGGGTGCTCCATCATCACTGGCCCCTGCCCCGCCTTCCTTCAGGGCCCACTTCAGTGACTTTCTCCTTGTCTCTCAATGTCCACAATGCCCTGCAGGACTTGGAGTACGACCAAACCAAAACTGCCCTCTTGGGAATGGATGTATGCCTCATTCCAGTTCACACCTGCGCACCGATAGTGCCTGACTGGCAGGCTGGCATGGGACATAGTGGAGAAGGAAGGGGACCACTCAGGCACTGCCCTCAAGGGGACTTGGTTACAGTGTGGGAAACACACTCACCATCCCCACCAAACTTCAGACTTTTGGAAGACTCTGTTATGGTTTATATCTAGATGTTCCTCAAGGCTAGCTTGAACTACATGTTGAAACACTGCTTCAAAAAAAAAAAAAATGGGCATGGTGATGCACACCTGTGACCCTATCACTTGGGAGGCAGATGCAGGAAGATTGCCATAAATTCGAGGCTAAACTGGCCTACATGGTGAGTTCAAGGCCAACCTGGGATACTTAGGGGAGACTATGTCTTAAAAAAAGCAAAAGAAACCACATGTGGTGGCGTATGTTTGTAATACCAGTACTTAGGAGGCTGAGGCAGGAGGGCCCAGGCCAGTCTGAACTACACAGTGAAACTTTGTCTCAACAAAACAAAACAAGTACAGCCTCCTTTGGGGGCTGACTATATAGTCAGGAATAGTCTTTGATGAACTGCCACACTAAGAAATACAAAATTGTAACTAGAACCAGAACTAGTTATATAATTTTAAGGGTATTACAAATAAAACAGAGGATCTTTTATTCTTTTTTTTTTCCATTAGGAACTCCTTATTTATTTGTGTTTTGAGACAAGGCTTTGCTCTGTAGGGACCTTTTATTAAGAAATTGGGCCATAGGCTGAAGGGTTAGCTCAGTGGTTCTGGCTCCTGTCTCGCAAGCGCAAGGTCCTGAGTTCGATCCCCAGTAACCACATACAATGCTGGGCATGGAGACTCACGCCCACCAGCAATCAATACCACACCACAGTGCCGGGCGTGGTGGCTCACGCCTGTAATCCCAGCGCTCGGGAGGCAGAGACAGGAGGATTGCTGAGTTCGAGGCTTGCCTGGGCTCCATAGTGAGCTGAGGGCCAGCCTGAACTACAAAGCAAGACCCTGTCTCAAAAAAAAAAGAAAGAAAGAAAGAAAGAAAAGAAAAGAAAAGAAAAAGAGAGAAAGAGAGAGAGAGAGAAAGAAGGAAAGAAATTAAGTATTTCAGCAGGGCAAGATGGTACATAACTGTAATCTCAGCACTCTGGGAGGTTCAGGCAGGAGGCCTGTAAATTTAAAACCCCTCTGGGTAATATAATGAGACCTACTCTCAAAACAAATAAGAAGGGCCTTTGTACCACCAAAACAATATAATTCAACACCAATAATTCTAGCACTTGGGAGGATGAGACAGGAGAGTCTCTAAGAGTTTGAGGCCAGCCTGTACCTCAGAGACTCTGTCTCAAAACCACACCCTCCCAAATAAAAAAGATGGACTTCATTTGATCCCAAATCCTGAAAAAAAAATCAAGGAAGGCAAGTGAGAACAAAACATTAACTTAATCACTGGGCCCTTCTAGGTGCAAGGCCCAGTATGACTGCACATGTCACATAGCCACGAAGCTGGCCCTGATGAGGCTAAAGGAGAGGTGTTTGTGCTGCAGAAGCTTGTAACGTGGAGCTCTGACCTAGTAAATGAGGGACTCAAAATAGGGGCTTTAATCTAATCGATGAGGTCTTTCCTGAGGAAGTAAACTTGGACCTGTTCAGAAGCCGAAGATGGAAGAAAACATTCCAGATAGAGGGAACATGTGCAAAGACACCACCTCATGAAGAAGCAAGGAGAATTCAGAAGAAAACTGAAGTGCCTGGAGCACACGAAGCAAGGTGTCCTGTAGTGGAGACAAGGTTAAAGGAGGTGGAGGCAGCATGAGGCTGGGAGTTGCAGGCCCACAGTAGAGGCCTTTATCCTAAGACCAAAGGGAAGCCCTTAGGACTTTATGTAGAAGATGTCATCCTTAGTTCATGGCCTCAAAAGCTTTATGAACACAAGAGCCCATACATCATAGTGAACTGAATGAAAGAATGAAAGCAAATCAATCACCACTTGGTCTCCAAATTCCCTCCTTACTGAAACCATAACTTGGAGGTGATTAGACATTCTTTTTTTCTTTTTTTCATCTGAGCTGGCCTTAAACTCTTGAGCTCAAGTGATCCTCTTGCCTCAGCCTCCCCAGTAGTCAGCAATTTTATTCTTTTTTTTTTTCTTTATCAGCCATTTTACTCTTTCAGAAAAACTAGTGCTTGCCTAGACTATATGAAGTCCGGGTTCAACGGATAGCATAAAAGAATCCAGTCTATGTAAATTAAATGTGTTGGTTAATCATGCCTAAGAGGGCTCCATATCAACTGTCCTTCTTGAGTGTCTACTTTAGTTTTTTTTGGTTTTTTTTTTTGAGACAGGGTCTCGCTTTGTAATTCAGGCTGGCCCTGAACTCGCTATGCAACCCAGGCAAACCTCAAACTCGCAATCCTCCTACCTCTGCCTCCTGAGTGCTGGGATTACAGGCGGGAGCCACCACTCCTGGCACTGTGGTATGTGGTATTGATTGCTGGTGGGCGTGAGTCACCAGGCCCAGCATTGCATGTGATTACCGGGATCGAGCTCAGGACCTTGCGCTTGCAAGGCAGGCTCCAGAACCACTGAGCTAAATCTCTGGCTCTGTAATTTTTTTCTTAACAAAGAGAACCAAGGAGAAAAAATTACTTAGGTCCCACAAGTCATAAGGCATCCATATTCTTGGCTCCTAGAGTCATATCTGGCACTTAGCAGGTGCTCACTAAAAGATTATTAAAGTAATGACATTACTTCTAGCTTACAGTAGCCTCTCAGCCTTTGAAGTAGCAAATGCCTCTAATTCCTGATTTTTCTCTTCCTCAGGTATTTAGCCTAAACTTATCTTCATTATTTTGTTTTATAGGAACTAAAAGAAATCTTACAAAAGCCAGTCCAAACTTCTCAGTATTAGATACAGAAACACTAATTCCACAGATGCACACCTGCATGTCTATATAACTAGCTACTTAGGAGGTGGAGGTAAAAGGATGTAAGCTTGGGTGATTTAATGAGACTCTATTTCAAAATAAATTTAAAAGCTTGTCTAGCATGATGTACAAGGCCCTGGGCTCATCTCCTCTCAAAGAACTGAATCCTACCACTTAATTTGCTTTTACCATGTGCAGAAATGTAAGAGGAAGAGTTAGTCTGATGTGCCTGTGCATCCCCATAATCCCAGAACTCTAGGAGGCTGAGATAGGAGGTCCGAAATTTCATCCCAGTCTGGACAACTTAGTTTTCAGTCCTCCTGCCTCAGCCCCCTAGAGTGTTGAGTTCACAAGTGTGTGCCTTTTCTGGCCAAAATTCACCTTTTGAACCAGATAAATTAGGACTCAAATTCTAGCTTTGTCCCTTGGGGTATGACTTTGGGCAAGTCCTTCCATCTCTTGGAGTCCACTTTTTTTCCTCACTCATAAAATGAAGGTGGCTAGAAGAAAAAAGTCTTCTGAAAGGTGTTCAGACAGTACCTGGCATATAGGGACTGCTATGAAAGTTAGCTCAAGAAGGTGAAAAGTCATTTGTTGGAATGATGTAGAAGAAACATTAAAGAATGGGGTACAGTATTGTATGGTATGACTATAGTTGAAAATGGCTGTTTTTAGGAGTTTTCGGTTTTTTTTGTTTTGTTTTTTGCTTTTGAGACAGGGTCTCGCTTTGTAGTTCAGGCTGGCCCTGAGCTCACTATGGTGCCCAGGCAAGCCGCCGCGAACTCAGCAATCCTCCTGTCTCTGCCTCCCGAGTGCTGGGATTACAGGCGTGAGCCACCACATCCGGCACTGTGGTATGTGGTGTTGATTGCTGGTGGGCGTGTCACCACGCCCAGCATTATATGTGGTTGCCGGGGATAGAACTCAGGACCTTGAGCTTGCGAGGCAGGCACCGGAACCACTGAGCTAACCCTCCGGCCCTCGTTTTGTTTTTTTGAGACAGGGTCTTGCTTTGTAGTTCAGGCTGGCCCTGAACTCACTATGTAGCCCAGGCTAGTCTTGAATTCACAGCAATCCTCCTGCCTCTGCCTCCACAGTGCTGGAATTACAGGTGTGAGCCATCACGCCCTGCACAGTGGTATGTGGTACCAGGGATCAAACTTGGGACCTTGCACTCACCCGGCAGACACTGGAACTACTAAGCTAAATCCCCAACCCGTGGCTGGGTTGGGGGTTATTTAAGCAACATCCAGTTGTGCCTTTTCTGTAACAGTACTTTTAATCTCCTTTGGGAAACCACTCTCCCATGCCTGTTTAAGAAAGGCTGACCCCTTCCTACAAGGGGGTGGATAACTAAGTCCCACTGCCCCCCATCACAGTAATTGGCTCAGAGTTTGGCCAGGTTTGGCTAATCAGAGTCAATCAATGCTGGAGTTGTCAAGCTGGCTGGATATGGACTCAAATTCTAAGGAAGCCATCACAGAAACAGCAGACCCACTAGAGGCCAACTCCTGGCACTATTACTTAGCCCTCCCTCCAAACCAACCAAGCCTGACACCCCTAAATTTTTTGTTTAAATGATCCAATGAAACACCCTTAGTGCTTAAGCTACTTTTCTCTTAACTGCAACTAAGAATCTTTATTAATACTATGAGGTCCCTACTTTTGGTGAGGGGGGAAAAGAGACCAAATTGTTGGTGATGTCTGGGATTCCTGGAGGAATTGGTATCAAAGGTAGACAATCTTCATTTTCTTCATGATACTCCTTCTGAGCACCTAAATAGAAAGCCTGAACAAGGGAGACGCTTAATTTTGAGTTAATAAACCAGTGAAGATGGTTGAATGGAAGGTTATTGGGGCTCCATAGGAAGAAGATAAACTCTGTTTTTCCTTAATCTAGATTTTGGATGGAGGGAGAAATGACCCAATCTTCAATGTATATAAAACTCCCTTCTTTGGCGGTACCAGGGATTGAACTCAGGCTCTTGTGCTTGCAAGGTAGGCGTGGTACCACTTCAGCTAAATCCCTGGCCCTTATAAATCACTTCTTAAGATTCCATGCATGAAGTCAGGAGTTTGAGCCCCAGTATGTATAAACAAAAATCCTAACACTTGGTAAGTGATTGATGGTTACATGAAGACATGCATAATTTAAAGAAAGAAAGGATATTTTAAAAACTCAGAATGGGGGCTCGCTATAACTCAGTAATAGAGGGCTTACCTCTAGCATGCACAAGGCCCTGGGTTCAATTCCCAGGAAAGGAAAAAAAAACAAGAAACAAAATTTTAGGGCCAGGGATTCAGCTCAGTTGTTCTGGCACCTGCCTTGCAAACACAAGGTCTCAAGTTTGATCTCTGGTACCAAAGACAAAACAAAACAATCTAAGAATTTTATAGCCTATAAGGCCCTTAGAAGTGATTTTTGCCAATTATCTCAAAGCTCTCTCAGCCTGGAAATGGCAGGAATATTCTCTTCCACTTGCTTGTAACCTTCTTGTAATATACTATACAATAGAAGGCCTTAACAAAGAGTCTGGCAAACAGTAAATAGTCAGTAAACATTATATTATTATGTTTTAACCAGAGTGCTTAGAACTATAAGGGCTATGAAGGAAGTCATTACCTGTCACCTGGACCCAGGGAACTGGTTCTGGGCTGTTCAAGGGAACAGAAGTATTTGCTGGAACCTAACATCTGCAAAAAGGAAAAAGAATTATTAGCAACCTTTGGGATTCCAGAGTAGTGGGGTACATGATGAGTAGCCTTCATGTCTCTCATAGTGTTTCTTTGAGCACCTAGGGATCCCAAAATAGAACCCCCATTCATTACCACTACAGCCTCAGAGACCTAAATTAAAACTATCAAACTTTGTAAAATGAATCCCAAATTATAAATTTGGGCTCTTAAATTATGATCCAGACATAGTGAAATCCAGAAAATTCTCAAACTTTGATTTCAATTTTTTTTTTTTTGGTAGCAGGGATCAAATCTGGGACCTTGCACTTGCAAGGTAGGCACCAGAACCACTAAGCTAAATCCCCAGCCCTAAAACATTGACTTCAGAACTTAGATCTCAATTGCAAGATGCCAGACCCTGAAATACAGACTATGGGGCCTGAAAACTGTGCCTTGAACTCTCTGGACTATGATAATAATACTAAAATACTTTCAAGTCACAAAGTGAGAACCTAGAACATAAAACTGAGTCCTTCCAAGCTCAAATCCCAATACTGAGAACCTAGACCCTCAAAATGTCAATTTCCGATCCTCAAGAGGACTCCAATCTTAATATCAAGACCAGAGTCCACAAACCTCAATCCTGAAAACCTGAAGTAAAAAATCCAGACCCCTCAAACCTTAGTCCCTAAAATTTACCTCAGATTCTAAAATACTTCCCTAGATTCCAAAACCATCACTCCAGACCATCAAATTGTGATTTCAACCCTAAAAGTGAGAGTTCACATATGAGTCCCACTGAGATCTCAGAACCTAAAATGGAAACCCCATATCACTGTGGAGATTCCTGACCATAAAATTTAATCTTCAACTCCTCATCTCATATTCCTCACTCTACATTGGGATTCTGAAGCCAGAGGTCTACAAAGAGGCTTCAATCCTCCCAAATCAGGTGCCAGAATCCCCTTTCCCTGTGATACCCCAGAACTCAAAATTAAGACTTCTAGGTCCCCAAATTAGTCTGTAGGGATTCCAACAGGAAAAAGTCCAATCACATACCCAAGATATGCAGATTTGAAATACCTCAGACAGAAATCCCAGTCCTACCAAGAGCCTGGATCTTCAAGGCTGGCCTGGTCCAGCTTCACCCCTACTCTGCACCGGGGGCATCGCGCCCCCCCCCCCCACAAAGTGTCACTCTGGGAACCATGGCGTTCTCTCAAACCATCTATGGTGGTGGTTGGGGGGGGTCCCCCCACCCTTTAGCCTTGATCTATAGCACCCGCCTCAGGACTTGCAAAACAGCGTGAGGTCCTCCTGGTTTTGTGTCAGCCCCAGAAATGGGAGCCAGATGCAATAGCGTTCCTCGCTGGTCCCTGAAAGGCACACGCGAGCCCGGAACACCTGAGAGTCAAGTTCGGAATGGGATAGCTATGAACTCCGAGGGTGCAAGACTCCGTGTGGCATGAGGCTCTGTGTAGCGCGAGGCTGCGTGTGGCGCGAGGTTTGAGAAATGGCACCACAAAGCTCTCCTCCTGAGGACGGTCTCCTGAGGGACAGGGGGCTAGAGGCTCTGCGCACGCGCATCTGCGCAGGACCCTGTCCTGTGCTGGAGTCGAGCTTCGCGCCTCCTGAGGAGCGCACCGGTGCTGCGCGCCAAAGTGTCGACCAATCAGTTCTCTCTCAGCTACCATCCATTGCAAAGCTTCCAGACTATTCTCAAGGTCTAGGGCCCTCGGACACTAAATAGGAGGCGTGGCTTCCTCCAACGGCCAAATCTTGAGGGAAAAAATTCTCGCTGGCCCTTCTTTGAACCTCCTGTGCTTCACTTCCACATTTTCCCTTCAGTGCATAACCAATTTAGGGCTTACTACGTGCCAAGTCCTATGCTGCATGCTGGGAACTTTTCCAAGCTTCTTTGAACTGAGACTTAGTTGCAATAGTTCTTTTCATGAGGTGCAAGGTCCTTAAGCAATAAACAAGCTGTATATTTTAGAAAGCTCATTCTCATGGCTTGTGCAGAAGATAGGCTGGAAAAAATACATCTCTTAATTTTTTCCTTGGTAATGGGGAACAAATCGGGGATACATTACCACTGAATTACACCTGTAGCCCCTTTTACTTTTTATTTTGAGACAAGGTCTTGCTAAATTGCCCAGGCTGGCCTTGAACTTGTGATTTCCTAGCCCAGCTAGGATTACCAGCGTGCCCATTGTGCCTGGGAGAAAAATATACAGGGTTTGATCCAAAGATACAGTGAATCTTTAAATGAAAAATTTAAGAAAAACTTTACAGTAAAAGAAAATTGCCAAGAAGGATTGATAAATGTATTCGAAGCAAGGCAAATATTTTGAGAGGGCTGAATGGCAATGTATCTTTTACTGTATTGAAAAATTTAAAAATTTTAACATTTCACCATGTTTTTCGATTACACTGCACATGTTAAGGGAAGGTGATCTATGCATTACTCTTCCTCTCGTTGCTGTGGACAAAAAGACTTAAACTCTTACTTTTGTCAATTTGAGACGATAATTCTTACTAGGGTCTGCAGAATATCTGGCATAAGGTTAGCACACGATAATTACTCAGCCCATATTTACACTGTTTCAGGTGTTTGAAGAAGTACACAGATTCTTACCCTCCTGCAGCTTCTGTCCTAACTATGAGTGTCCTAGTGCGTAAGCTTTTCTCCTGCCCAAATTCTCAGTTTCTCATTTGTAAATGAGGTGGTAGTAGATAAGGGAGGGGTGGATGGGAAAGTGTTTGGGAAAGCACACACTGCTAATTATTTTGCTAATCAGCATAAGTAATTCGGTAAACTTCCTCAACTCTCCACCCTTCACAGGTAGTCCTTTGCAATTTACTCAAATCGCTTTCCAGGGATTCCCGAACCAAAATGGGAGAAAGCTGGACTTCATTTCCCAGCGGGCCTCGCGGAGGAACTTCCTGCGCCTGCGCTGCCAAGTACTCCCTTTGCCTCCTGGGAGTTAGTCCTTCTTTCCCTCAACCCACCTACTGGCTTCCTACCCCACCTCCAAATTGTGGTGCTGTCTTCCGGGAGATGTAGTCCTTAATCTCCCGGACTCCAATTCCCAGAGGGCTTTGGGACTAGAACCCGGAAGGGGAGGCTGTAAGAGAGCGAGTAGGGGCAACCCGCGTAGCCGAGGGAGCTGCGGCGCGCGGAGATGGTGAGAGCCCCAGGCGGGGTCCGGTGGTGCTAGAGCTGGAGAGTGTGGGCGGGGGTTCGAGACGCGGGGAGTTAGGGGAGGAACAAGTTGAGGCTAAGGAAAGGGCTGGGTGCGAGGAGCTGGCTTGGGGGAGGGGATTGGGAGGAATGGGAGCCCAAGGGAGTAGAATGGGGGGAGATTGGGAGGGGTCTTGGAGGTGGGGAGGGAGCTGAGTTTTGGGATAGATTATGAGGGCTGGAGAGGAAGGGCCCAAGTTGGCGACGGGCTGGGCGTCCAGACGGAGGTCCTGAAGGGAGCAGATTTAAGGAAGGTTGCCCTGAGGCGTGTGAAAAGGCTTGGTGGTTAGGGGTAGTTGTGTGAATCCGGAGACTCCAAGGGAGAGGCCAACTGTGGATGCTAGAGGTTGAGTTCTCTGGAGTAGATTCTGGGCAGGAAGGGAGGATGAGGAGGTGGGCGGCAGAAATCAAAGAGGGTATAGGCCAGCCTCCAGGACAGAGGGTGGGTGGGGAAAGTGAAATTAGAGACCTGGATGTGAAGATGTTTGTCTGATCCAGCTAGGGACTCCGGATAAACTGGACAGTTACAGAACTCTTAAGATGATGTGGCCAGAAGGTCTATAGATGCCAAGGTTGGCATTCTCACATTCTCTGAGATTTAGAAGATTGTAATGCTTTATCTGTATGGACAGTTTAGCACTCAGATCTCTTATTGTGCCCCTCCTTTGTGACCTAGGCCACCTTCTCTGTAAGCCTCAGTGCCCTTATCTGTGTCATAAGAACAACCATTAAGCCACTGACAGGGCTAAAGGGAAGGTCTTTACCGTTGGTGGGAGACTAAGTCTTAAGTCTCAGTGCTGTTGGTGGGAAGCTTTTCATGCCAGGAATGTGCCTGGCTTACAGGTGCTAATAGATTCTTCCTCTTCACTACAGCCCCAGAGGCATTTTCCCTAATCTTGGCACTGATGTGGGCACACCCGAGCACAGAAGCATGTAGGGGCTCCCCACAGTCTGATGCAGCTAACACTTAACTGACCGAATGCCTGTCTGTGTTTTTAGCTCTTTGTTCATGTCATTTGATTCTGATAATACTTCTGGATGCAGTAGATGCTGCATCTTACAGAAAAGAACCAGGCAGAGAAGTTAAGCAACTTTTCCAAGGTCAGCCAGCACTATGTGGTAGATTCGGGATTCCACTTTAGCCATCCTGGCTCTGGATCTGCACTTGCTCTCCTGTAATCTGGTCCCTCTCCTCGCACTGCAGGAAAATGAGGTAGGTAGGGACAGAGATCAGAGAAGCCTGTGGTTAGAATTTTTATTTCTGCCATCTGTTTGCTGTATAACCTGGGCCAAGTCTTTTGACCCTTCCTCACCTTCCCCTTTGGAGACAGTATATAGTTCAGACTGGCCTTGAACTCACTGTAGAGACCATGTTGGCCTCGTGGCATTCCTGTCTCAGACTCCTGAGCACTAGGATTGCAGCTGTGTGCCACCATGCCCAGCTGAAGTTTATGGTTAAAAGAACTCATGTTAGGTGCACGTTTGTATCCTTGCCTTTGTTGGTGTGTGTCCTTGGTCAAACTGAATACCCATACTGGGCCTCACTTTTCTTACATGTAAAATAGACTGCAGGCAACTCATGAGGTCGGGTCTCCTAAGGAGATGATACCTGTATATAAAATGCTTCAAGGCAGATGTGGTGCACACCTGTAATTGCAGCACTCAAGAGAGTGAGGCAGGAGGATCACTGTTATTTTGAGGCCACCCTGAGTTGTATAGTTCAAGGCAGCCCGAGGTACATAGCGAGACCTTGTCTCAAAACAAAAAAACCAAAAGTGGTTCATGTTAAGCGTTTATTAGGTATGAGGTCCTTCTGTGATGTTTATCCTTTCCCCAAAAATTGTTTTGATGGATTTCAGTCCTGAATCCATCTCTTACTGGCTGTGTGCCGTGTGATCCATTCTTTTGGACCTCAGTGCCCTCTTAGGGAATTTGGGTATTCATTTGTTTATAGTCCACAAATGTTATAGGAGCACCTGCTGTATGTCACAGCCAGAACTGGGTCCACATTGACCCCCGGCCTTGAGTTTGCTATTGTCCTAACACCAGGGTAGTTTTGCAGTATTAGTGGCCTTGTGCTCATTTTCAGGGTTTGGATTTCTCTATTCCTGATTCATTTTCAGCACCTTATTGCCTACTTGTCATGGCTTTCTTGTTTTTTTCCCCTGCTTTGGGTGCCAGGAATCAAACTCAGGATCTTGCGTTAGCTAGGTAGGTGCAGCAGCACTGAACTACATCCTGGCTCTTTCTTAGATTTTTTAAAGTTATTATTATTATTATTTTTTTTTTGAGACAGGGTCTCGCTTTTTAGTTCAGGCTGGCCCTGAGCTCACTCTGGAGCCCAGGCAAGCCTCGAACTCAGCAATCCTCCTGTCTCTGCCTCCTGAGTGCTGGGATTACAGGCGTGAGCCACCACGCCCGGCACTGTGGTGTGTGGTATTGATTGTTGGTGGGCGTGAGTCACCACACCCAGCATTGTATGTGGTTACCAGGATCGAACTCAGGACCTTGGGCTTGTGAGGCAGGCACCAGAACCACTGAGCTAAATCTCCGGCCCAAAAGTTATTACTTTTTTTTTTTTTTTTTTGTGGGGTGAGTATCAAACTCAGGGCTTTATGTTCCTTAGGAAAATTCTACACCAGTGAACTGTATTCTCAGCTCCTATTTATTTATTGCGTTACTGGGTATTGAACCCAGGACCTTTGCAATAATCTACATCCCTAGGCTTTTTTTTTTTTTTTTTTTTTTTTTTTTTTTTTTTTTTTTTTTTTTTTTTTTTTTTTTTTTGAGACAGGATCTTGCTAAATCTCTAAGTTGCTTAGGCTGAATTTGGCCATCCTCCTGTGTCAGCTTCTTAGAGTGCTGGGATTACAGGTGTGGGTCACCATGGCAGGCCTCATGAATTTTTATTTATTTATTTATTTATTTATTTTTTGCTTTTTGGAGACAGGGTCTCACTTTTGTAGTTCAGGCTGGCCCTGAGCTCACTATGGTGCCCAGGCAAGCCGCCGTGAACTCAGCAGTCCTCCTGTCTCTGCCTCCCGAGTGCTGGGTTCAAATCCTTTTATAGCTTCACTGTATCTTCATTATCCCAGCTCTCCTTGTAACCAGGTTGACACCACATATTCTACCAGGTTGATTTCAGTCAGCCAGCCCTTGGGTGGGTGCTGTCATTATCTCCGTTTTATTTTATTTGTGGTGCTGGGGATGGAGCCCAGGACCTTGCACATGCTATACAAGTTTTCTGCCATTAAGCAACACCCCTGTCCTCATCTCCTTTTTACAATGCAGGAAACTGAGGCATAGAGAGTTAAGCAGCTTGTATGTAGTCACACCCCCTGAAGCAAGAAAGCTGAGATCCAGCTGGCCTTGTCTCCTTCTAGAATCTCCAGATCCTGAGGGCTTGGGTGGTTCCCATCCTCGGGGAGCTATTAGTCAAAGAAGTAGAGCCAGAGAGGCCAGCAGACTCTGCAGATGGAAAGCCGGCGGAGAGGTATGGAAGGGCTTGGACTATGGACAAAAGGGCACTGGGGCTAGGGGATGGAATGAATGAGAACAGCTAGGCTTGATGGTACATACCTGTAATCCCAGCCCACGGGAGGCTGAGGCAACAGGATCCTCAAGAGTTTGAGGACAGTCCAGACTACAGAGTTAGTTCAAGGCCAGCCTGAACTACATAGTGAGACCCTGCCTCAAAAAGCAAAAGAAAAAAGAAAAAGAAGGAATGAATGAATAGGACTGGGAAGGAACACAGCACTGGTCCTGCTGCCAACTCTGGTGTGATTAGGCAAGTGCGCTCCCTGAACACCTGCTCTCTCCTCTTCCCCGTAAGGTGTGTTCCTGTGTTTTGAGTGTCCATCCACCATCAGACTTCTCAGGTTCATGGTTAGCTTCTGGTTGTTTTTGTTTTTGTTTGAGGCAGTAGTTGCTCATTCTGTAGTTCAGGCTGACCTTGGACATAATGTGTAGCCCAGGCTAGCCTTGAATTTGAGGCAATCTTCCTGCCTCAGCCTACCAAGTGCTGGGAGTACGAGCATGCTCCACCATGCCCGGCTTTTTCTTCATTTGGTGAAGTAGTTGCTCCAGCTATTTCCTAAGGAAGAGCTCATTCATGAGACATATATTGGTTTGAGTACTTGCACGTCTTCACAGAGGGCTGGAAGCAGGGACGTGATAAATTTGAAGCAGTCCGGCTAGTGTTTGGAAAGCTCCCTCAGGCTACCATGGAAAGGATGGAGCCCAAGAGCTAAACTAGCCCGGAAACCGGGGATGGGGATTGGAACAGCTGTGCCTATGAACAGAAGTCTCAGCTTCCCGAAACTGAGAGGCTGGTTAAGAGAGACACCACGCACTCAGCTCACTGGCACTTAGCAGGTGTTATAAGAGAAGGCCTAAAGCAGGAGATGACCTGTAGCTTGGGAAGGTATGAGGACAGCTTCCTGGATGTGTGGCATCCTTCTCTCCTGCAGCAGGATTTCCACTGGAGGTGCTGGCTGGAGTAGAAGCTGGGCAGCACGGCTGGTAGGAGTTCCTTCATTTAAACAAGTGGGTAATGCACACCCGTGATGTGCTGGGGCATTGCTTGTCAGTGAATACCCCAGAGACCTTGATCAAGTGCACTTTCGGACTCAGCAGCCCTGAGGGGTGGAAAGTCTGTGGTTCCAGTAAAGTCCCAGGGTATGCCATGTGGCCACTGCCCCAGAAGCTGTAGAAGTAATGGCAAAAATACTGAGGGGAGCTTTGTAAACAGTTTTTAGTGTATTTGGTAGTTATGTGTGCTAAGGAGAAAATGGAAGAGGAAAGAGCATGTGTGTCTTTGGGGAGCAGGGGCTATGGTTTAAATCAAAAAGGATTCACAGGGTTTGGTAAGCTGAGGAAGAACATTTTAGGCAGAAGTAAAAGCTCTGCCAAACTGTTCAAAGGAGGGCTGTATCTCAGGTGTTCTGTGCCTCACTTTTCTGTCTCTGACTTACTATCTCATCACTGAGGTACAGTACCCAACACCAGAATTTAGAGGAGGGAAGGGTTATTTTGGTCATAGTAGTAGAGGTTTCAGTCCATAGTCAGCTGGCTCCAAGGCAGGGCAGTATGGCAGAGGAGAATCACCCACCATCACCAGGCGGGAAGCACAGAGAGCAATGAAGGATGTAGGAAGAGAGCTAGACACTTCCAGGCCATGCCCCTAGTGACCCCTCCTCAGGCCTGGCTTTATCTCCCAAATCACACTTAGCTATAAGCTCATCAGTAGAATAATCCACTGAATAGAGTCATGTCCCTGAGATCCACTCAGTTCCCAAAACCCCACCTGTGTGGACATGAGGCTTTGGGAGGATGTCGAGATATAAGCCATAACAACATGGTAATAAAAATAGAAGACGTGAGGATTAAATAGGTTAGTCTTTGCAAAGTACTCAGTGCTCTGGTATAACCTGCCATTGGGATTCATGTATCCGTGTTGGTTATGATTATTTGGTTGTCTTCCCCCCTTTCCTTGAGCTATTTCTGATGAACTCTTTGTCACTTATGCATCCCCAGTGCCCAGCAAGGGGCAGCCAGTTGCAGGAAGACCTTAGTGAATGTCTGAGACAAGTTTTTGCAAATATTTTGTGTACATGGAGCATGTGAACATGTGGATTCTCTAATTGTTGGGGGCATTCCATCAGGGCGTAGCTTGTGTGGCTTGGGACCTTAACTAATTTTATTTTCTAATGAAATCTATTCTGAGCGATGTTACAATTACATTACAATTCTCTTTTGTCATTTTATAGGCTTAGGGCTGTCATGTGCAATGATGATTGTTTTCTGATTTATATGTTTTGAGACTGTTGTATTAGGATCATGCATGCTGAGAATTTTTGTATATAATGGATCAGTTTATTTTGCCACCATCTTTGCCAGTTTTTCTTGTTTGGGTTTTCAGTTTACTTACTTGGGTTTAGACAAAGGGTCTCATTATATAGTTCAGGCTGGTCTTGAACTCAGTATTTGGTCTAGGCTGGCCTTGACCTAGCAGTGATCCTCCTTCCTCATCCTCTGGAGCACCGAGGTTATAGATGTGCTCTTCCACATTCAGCTTTATTATTACTGTTTTGACACAGGGTCTTGCTTTGTAGTTCAGGCTTGCCCTGAGCTCACTGTGTAGCCCAGGCAAGCCTAGAACTCAGCAATCCTCCTGCCTCTGCCTCCTGAGTGCCGGTATTACAGGCCTGAGCCACCACGCCTGGCACTGTGGTATGTGGTACTGATTGCTGGTAGGTGTGAGTCACCATGTCCGGTATTGTTGTATGTTGTTACCAGGGATCCAACCAGGGACCCTGCGTTTGCTAGGCAGGCACTGGAACCCCTGAGCTAAATCTCAGGCCCTATTATTATTATTTTTAATGGTACTGTCATTGTTATACTTGTCTCTTGGTTCCTATTTGCTTGGTCATTATTTTTCCATCATATTTTTTGTCTTTTGGGTGGTGATATTTTATAATGGAAGGGTTTTGGATCCTGCCTTCCCCTCTGCACAATCCAGAGATGGATTTATCTCCAAAGACCCAGGGTGGCAGGGCTGGGATGAGGGGACAGGGAGGTTGCTTCTCTGCATGGGCAGTTTCCAGAAGGGATTCAAGGAAGGCCTTCTATAAAATTACCCTTGAGCAAACACCTAAGTGAAAGTAAGGAACTGAGTCAAACTGTGAACTAGGGAATGGTTTGCAGTTTGTAGGAACAGCAAATGCAGACCTGGGAAGGGAAGAATTTGTTAACTTTGAGAAATGGATAGCAGAAGCCAGAGTCAGCCTGCCCCAGGCAGAGGGGTGAACTTCCTGGAGGTGGGGAGGCTGAACTGCGACCCCAGGGAACTTATGGGGAAACAGTACAGGTAGTGACCGCATTGGATTCCCCAGCTTCATACCCCTGCTCCAACTTGCCCCGGCTCATGACCTTGGGCTGGTTTCACTTTCTTCATCCTTCAGTGGAGATGATACTGAGGATTAGACAAGGCCTATGTTTTTTTAGTACTCTTTAAACCAGGTCACGGGCCCACCAGGCTCCCCTGGGGTTGTTGAGTGTGGGGGTGAAGAAGTGAGTAGGAACAAGGCTGGACAGGTAGAGCCCTTGAGCGTCTTCTGGGGGGCACTCGGGAGCCATGGAAAGTTCCAGGCAGGGATAGGGAACTTTTTTTTTTTTTTGAGACAGGGTCTCGCTTTGTAGTTCAGGCTGGCTCTGAGCTCACTGTGTAGCCCAGGCAAGCCTCGAACTCAGCAATCCTCCTGTCTCTGCCTCCCGAGTGCTGGGATTACAGGTGTGAGCCGCCATGCCCAGCACTGTGGTATGTGGTATTGATTGTTGGTGGGCGTGAGTCTCCCCGCCCAGCACTGTATGTGGTTACCGGGGATCGAACTCAGGACCTTGCACTTGCTTGTGAGGCAGGCGCCGGAACCACTGAGCTAACCCTTCAGCCCAGGGACGGGGAACTTTTATAGATTTGTCCTTTTAGGATACTCTGGTTGCCCTTGAGGCTGTCGGGTGGGAGGTTAGCTGGAAGCAGGTAAGGCTGGGCTGGTAGTGGAAGACAGGAGACACCTGGACAGGAGGCTGCATTGACTCCCATCTGGCATAGAAAAAGGATCTAGACAGAAATAATGCATGCTGTGTGGAATTTTAAAGGTTTTAATCAGTACCTAAAAGTCATTATGGAGTTATTTCTTATTGTTTTTCTGTACTGAGTTAGGACTGGGACATCTGGCTGGAAAGATGGAATGGACAGGTCCCTGTAGCCTCCCAGCTTTCAGCCTTGAATGCTGGGCTCAGAGGCTTAAACTTAGTGCCACGTGAATACTCACAGGGCTCTGCCCACTTGTTTTTAAAGGTGAAGTGATTCTTGTGCCCACTTTAGCCATGATTCGGTCCTTCCACGGCTCCCAACACAAAGCTAGGCACTGTTGGACCTCCTCAGGCAACGCTTTCTGACTCGGAGTTAATTCCAGGACCCCCTTGGCCCTTTAAATCTCACTGTCTCAAGGCTCGGCTTTCAAGGGACCGTGGAGTAACAAGCCTTCCTTTGAATGCAATGGCCTCTCTCTGGGCCTGATTTCTTCCGTTTAGCCGGAAGTTGGGAATTTCTCCTTGCTCCCTTATATCTGGCTGTTTCCATTCCCGCACCCCCTCCCGTCACCTCTGGCCTACTCCTCCCCGTTTCGAAGTAGGGCCCCTTCGCCAAGGCCTTCCTTATATGGACACGGCCCCAATCGGAGGCTTCTCATTGGCTTAGGGTGTCACGCGCGGGTCTGTCAACAAAGGGGCGGGGTAGAGGAGGGAAGGTAGTTCTCGGATCGCCTGCGCACTGCCGGGGCAGAAAGGGGGTGGCACTCAATTCTCTTCCTGCGCGCGTGCGCACGCGCATACACGACTGCCTGGGGGAGGCGCTGCGGGTGAGGGTGCTTTGGAGGCGTGTCTAGATTTCGTGGGTAACCTGAGGGGTTTGGAAGATTCCTTTCAAAAGGCGGTTTCAAAATTGAGGGAATGTTTTTTTTTTTTTTTCTTTTTGGAGACAGGGTCTCGCTTTGTAGTTCAGGCTGGCCCTGAGCTCACTATGGTGCCCAGGCAAGCCGCCGCGAACTCAGCAATCCTCCCGTCTCTGCCTCCCGAGTGCTGGGATTACAGGCGTGATTGAGGGAATGTTTTTGCATTCAAGTGATATTTCGAGTTTTGGGAAAGTTGGGGTTCCCTTGAGTTTAAAGGGCGCCGTGGGGTTTGGGTTCTTTTGTAACATGAGAGGTTTGGTTGTGTTTTGGGAGTCTGCTTTGTGGTTTCGGGGTATGGTAGGTGTAGGATTTGGAAGACTCCTGGGGAGATTTAGAAGCAAGGATCTGGGAGTGGTGATGCTAGCGTCTAAATTCAGCACTCTGGGAGGCTGAGGCTGGAGGGTAGCAAGTTCAAGCCAAGCTGGGCAGCCTGGGGATTTAGGGTGATGTCGTCTCAACTACAACAACAAATTTAAATTTCAAAAGGGCTGGGGGCTTAGCCCAGTGAAAGGCTCCCAGTGCCAGTAGGGAGTGAGGATGATGGGGCAAGCCTGTGGTACAGTCGGAATCTCTGGCCTCAACTGCCTTGACTTTCCCACCTGTCTGACCTCAAAAGAGATTTACCTCTCTCGCTGTGTCTCATCTGGAAGCAGCAACGTCAAGACCCCCTGCTTCCTAGGGAGAGCAGTTGTTTAGAATGCCCAAGACACTGGTGCAATAAACACGCGTTTGCTGTTGTGACATCTGTGAGTTTTCTTTGGGTTCTTCAGCTTTGAGAAGTACTTATTTGACTGTGGGATTCGTCTTCAGTGTTAGGGAGCTTTTGTGCGTTAGTCGGTTCAGGGTTGGAAGGCACTCTATGGAATTAAAGGCCACGTGTCAGATGTCTGGGGTGCAAATAGGAGTTAAAGACTAGTGTTCGTGAGTTTGAAAGATTGCAGTGAGGGGTTCTCTGAAATTGGGTCCTTTTTGCTGAGGGGTATTTAAAGGAGGATTTGAAATGACCTAGATGTTTAGGAGAGAGCTTACAGTGTGGAGATTGGGCATTATGGGGGAGGTAAGGAGTCAGGACTGGGGCTCTCTTTGTGACTCATGGCTGTATTTGGAGGCTGCCTTAACTTTGAATGGTGTCAGATTATTTACAACTGCCCACATTTAGAGGACAGTCTATATATACTGAAAGAGCCAGGAAACTTTTTTTTCCAAAAAGGGCCAGATAATGACTATTTCAGGCTTTTCAGGCTGTAATACAGTCTGGTTCAGCTCTGCTGTCATACCATGAAAGCAGCAACAAACGAGTTTTGTAAAAGTTTTATGAGGACCATGAGCTGGGTTTGGCCCATTATTCGCCGACTGGTCTGGTCTTTAGGCTTGTAGAAGGCTTGGGGTTTGCCAGGTTTCCTTTTTGAGCTCTCTGGGAAGAGATGAGAGAGAAAGACTGAGACCTAGGCCTCTTTTACTTACTGGTAGGTGGAACACGTAGTGGGAAGTAGTTATATCAGATGCGTCACCAAAATTGTCTCCACGTTAGGTCCTGAGCCTTAAAAATAAAGTAGCCACTTTGAAGATAGCCCTGAAGTAATGAGTCTCTAAACCATATCTGAAAAGCTGGCTTTGCTCCAGATCTACTGTGCTTTAGCTATGTAACCTTTCCCTGTTCTGAGCCTCAGTTTACTGCAATTTGAGAAGGGAGCTCGACTAGATCAGGCCTTCTTCTCCCATGGTTCTGTGGCTGTGCTTCAGTGAAATACCAGAGAGCTTTTGCAGGAATGTGGTTTTCTGAGGTGAGAATAGACAGCTTTAAGGGAGTCTCATGACTCTCCAAGCCCCCCAAAAGAGCCAGTTTCTTAAGGGACTATCTGATTGTGATTTAAGATTTTCCTTTCCTGCCCAGCCCGTCTTGTTCTCCCTCCGGGGGCTCTAGCAGCCATAGCTGCAGCCAGAGGTGGGAATTCTCCTTTTGTTTTGTTTTTTCAGGAACTGGCTATCAGCTGAGCAAAGAGAAGCAGGAGGAGCCCATCTGTTGTCTGCCAATAGGTACTTTCGCTTAAGTTTAAAGGTCAGGCTGCTGGAAGTCTCTGAGCTGTGGGCTGAGGCCAGGGCAGTGGCTGGGATCTTTGGGATCTTAACAAGCAGCCAGTTAGGGTTACGCTGCATTCAGAGATCCCTTCTGCCTCCCTGTCTGCTTACGGAAGAGGGAGGGAAGAGTTTGGGTTTGTTTCTTTCTTTGTGGTGCTAGTTGGAAGCCAGGGCCCCTCTCGTGCCAGGCAGGTGCTTTACCACTGAGCCACACCCTCCCAGCCTGGTTTGTCCCCACTGACAGATCAAGTGGTGGAGGGATACTGGGAGGAAAGCCTGTTCTCCAGCTCTCTACCCTTTTTTCCCTGTCTCCAGGTGACATGTGGAGCCCCCCAGCCATCATCGTCCTGAGATCTGGTGACTCCTTGCCTGTTTGTCCTCACGTCCACAATGGACCGTGGCAGTCTCCTGCCCTTTCAGCTCTGGTGTCCCCGGCCCTTTGGCACCTATTCCCAGAACCAGACACGTCCACCTTCCGCTGTGCTCAAGCCACCAGCCTGCCCTGAGCCTGGCAGTGGGGCCGAGCCAGACCATGGGCCCTCGCACTCAGAGAACACCCCACCCACCTTGGCTGCCGATGCCCCCACCTCCCAGTCCACTCCGCTGCTCTCAGCCTCTGCTGCAGGTGACGAGGGTCGAGTCCTGCTAGACACGTGGTATGTTATCAAGCCTGGGAATACAAAGGAGAAGGTGGCTTTCTTCGTGGCGCACCAGTGTGGCGGAGGTGGCCGGGCCAGCTCCATGAAGGTCAAGGGCCACTGGGGCAGTGACAGTTCCAAGGCGAAGCGCAGGAGGCGTTGTCTTGAGCCTAGTAGGGCTCCTCCAGACCCAGGGGGCCAGGTGGGGCCTCCTGCTGCTGAAGGGGGCCTCACCTCAGCTGGGGAGGATGTGGACCTCCTCTCTGTGGCTGAGATGGTGGCCCTAGTGGAACAGAGGGCTGCCCTTGCACTGCAAAGCTACCCACGCCCCACCACCCCAGCACCTGTGGTCTTTGTGTCCGCTGAGCAGGGTGGACCTCCCAAGGGGCTGGGGTCTGAGCGGCGTTCCGGTGGCAGTGACTGCAGCCGTGTGGCCGAGGCAGTGGCCCACTTTGAGGCCCAGCGGGACAGCCCTCCAACCAAGGGTCTCCGTAAGGAGGAGCGGCCTGGCCCAGGCCCCGATGAGGTGCGCATTGCCTTCCGCATCTCCAATGGCCGCGAGCTGCGGGCACCAGATGGCAGCTTACCCAACGGAAGTGGGGGCAGGCCTGGTTGTGCCTACCCTGGCAGTCCGGGGCCCGGCACCCGAGCCAAGGACAAGATCACCTGTGACTTGTACCAGCTCATCAGCCCCTCGCGGGATGCCCTTCCTAGCAATGTGGAGTTCCTGCTGGCCAGGGCGGATGAAGCCAGCGAGGGTGAGAGCCCAGCCCCTGCCAGGCCCGAGGATACTCCGCCAGCCCCCCCTCCCCCCCCTGCCCGGGACTGTGGAGCCTCCGGCTTCCACGTGGATGTGGTGGTGACTGGTGTGGTGGACGAGTGTGTCTTCTTTGGCAAGGATGGCACGAAGAATGTGAAGGAGGAGACAGTGTGCCTGACTGTCAGCCCCGAGGAGCCGCCTCCACCTGGCCAGCTCTTCTTCCTCCAGTCCCGGGTGCCAGACGGGCCCCCTGAACCTCCCCCGGCCGACACACCAACTGCAGTGCCAGGCCCAGATGATGCTGAGGGGACAGCAGACACCTCGCTGTGCCGCCTCTACAGGCATGTGTCACATGACTTCTTGGAAATCCGCTTCAAGATCCAGCGGCTGCTGGAGCCGCGACAGTACATGCTGCTGCTCCCTGAGCATGTGTTGGTCAAAATCTTCAGCTTCCTGCCCACGAGGGCCCTGGCTGCCCTCAAGTGCACCTGCCACCACTTCAAGGGCATCATCGAGGCATTTGGTGTGCGCGCCACAGACTCGCGCTGGAGCCGAGACCCCCTGTACCGTGATGACCCTTGTAAGCAGTGCCGCAAGAGATACGAGAAGGGTGACGTGTCCCTGTGCCGCTGGCACCCGAAGCCCTACCACCATGACCTGCCTTACGGACGTTCCTACTGGATGTGCTGCCGTCGAGCCGATCGTGAGACGCCAGGCTGCCGTCTGGGCCTGCACGATAACAACTGGGTGCTGCCCTGCAACGGGCTGGGTGGGGGCAGAGCGGGCCGGGAGGAGGGGAGGTGAAGCCGGGGAGGGGAGGGGGAGCCCGCCATGCCCGCTCCTCCCCCTCCCTGGATCAGGGGTCCTGACTGGGCCACAGCCCTCAACCCCCAGTCTGGGCAGCATTTATCCCCTACTGGAAGAACTGAAACCAGCTTTCCAGGGACCCAAGAGGACACTCTGGTTGACGACCCCTGTTGGTTTTCTACTTTATAGACCCAGGGCTGGGGACCCTCAAGTAGGGTATTTTTTATCAGCATCTCAATTTCTTTTCCATTCAGCCCCAGAACCCTCCCTGCCACCCTCCACCCCAGGGACCACCAGCAGGGAGCAGAAGGCAGCTAATTTTGGTACCACCTAAGGCTTCCCCCATGCTGGCTCCCCTTCTTGCCCCCTCCAGGCCCCAACCCCGTCGCTCTTTTCCTGTGGAGCTGTTTTCTCGGAAGAGGCTGCAGCACCCCAGGTTGGTACCTCTGAACCTCCCGCCCCGTAGCTCACCTCTTTTGGAATTAGGGGGCCATCAGATCACAGATCCCATGTGGCACTTTCTCCTGGCAGCCTACCATTTCTAGATGTTTTCCCTACTAGAGAAATAAAAGTTACTGTTTTCTCTTAGCCATGAGCTACCAGTCTCTCCCCTTCCTTTACAGGGAAGAAGAAAAATCCCTGAAGTTCAGGACACCTTCCCACCCTATTATTTAAGCTTTACCAACACTTCTCCCCCAATAAAGCTGTGAAGCCCTTTGCCTCGCTCTTGACAGCATGGAGGGCAGGGACTGTGGGTTTGAATTTCTAAGTGGTTTTTCCTTCCGTTCTGGGTATGTGTTGAGGTGTTGGGGTCTCTTCACCCCAAACCACAGGTTTCCTTGGAAACTTTTGGTCAATTGGTACCTTGATTTTCAGGCAGTTTGGTCCCGGGTATTTTTGTTTGTTCTGTTTGGGGTGTTGTTTTTGTTTTCCCATCTATATGGTTCTGGAAAATTCTAGCATGTGGCATCTGGCCAATTTTTGAATTGGTCCTTTCTATAAAATCAATATTTATAAGGCTGGGCCCAGACTGTCTGTGTGTTGTTAAGGGAAGGAGGTTGGGGGAAGAAAAGAGCCATTGGCTTGTGTGTTGTAGGATGGAAAAAGTAGAGAAGAGATCTGTAGCCAAATCCCTCAGCCTGAGATTATTTTTGACTCTTCTCATCTGTGCTGGCTTTTATTTGAAAGTCTCAGAATAGTATTAGCTGAATAAGTTTTTTATTTCTTTAAAGATCCGATGTTAAGCAAGTATGGTGGCCCTCGATCCATGGCCCTCTGACTTCATTAGCCTGTCATTCTTTGGCTATTAGCCTCTGTGGTTTGAGATGCTGGTGGGAACTTCTGCTGCCTCCTATCTGCAGCCAGTGAAGCCCCCTTCTTCTCTCAAATACTGTAATATGTACTTTCATATGCGTCTTACTGGTCAGTATGGAGCCAGGCCCATAGCTGCAAGGGAAGCTGGGAATTGCAGTCTTAGCTCAGTGCAATGTGCCTGACCAAATTTTGTTTCTAAAGATCCCTGTAATTGTAAAATATTTTCTAAATTGTTTTACTAAATTAAAAAGGGGAGAATTAACATATCTTTTTAAGTATAGAAGAAAAAAAGTGGCTATTGAAAAGAGCCTATAAATCTCTGACATTAGGGAATTGATTTCCAGAGTAGGATGTCAGAGTAGTTACTCAATGCTTAGATTTTAGGATCAAAGACCTAGATGGATCTTGGCTTAATTTTGTGGGATCTTAGTTTCACCGAAGTGTAGGTTAGATTACTTGTACTCTCTTGCTGAAAACTGAGGTTTCCTTAAATGCACAAGATATGGGTGGAGATTAAGCTCAGTGGTTCTGGTGCCTGCCTCGCAAGCCTAGCAAGCGCAAGGTCCTGAGTTCCCAGTAACCACATACAACAATACTGGGTGTGGTGGCTCATGCCTACCAGCAATCAGTACCACACACCACAATGCCTGGTGTGGTGGGTTATGCCTGTAATTCCAGCACTTGGGAGGCAGAGGCAGGAGAATTGCTGAGTTCGAGGCTTGCCTGAGCTACATAGCTCAGGATCAGCCTGAACTACAAAGCAAGACACTATCTCACAAAAAAAATAAATAGTAAGATAGCTCCTAAAATACATTAAGGACACACCAGGTCAAAATTTTAAGGGCCCTGAAGCCACTTTTGGTTTGAGGCCATCTCCTGATGAGGACAAACTTGAGGCTCCTGCTTGGCAGCCTAAGGGTGACAAATAGGTCAAAGTCAGAGCCATAGAGCCCACCCAATGTGGGGAACCTCACAGGAGCTCAGTGGTATGGTAGCCCAGGAAACTATGAACTCATGTAAGGACAATGGCTACAGAGGGGAGCACAAAGCCAAAGGAAAAATGAACCGTGAATATGTTTGTAGGTGGCTTCACAACCCCTGTGTGATCCAAGGTACTATTTGCTGAGAGGTCTGGCAAAAACAGCCGTGGGAACTGCCATCGAGAATCCCACAAATAAATTGGTCGTGCTGGCATACACATGTAATCCCAACATTTGGGAGGCTGAAGCAGGAGGATCACTGAGTTTGAGGCCACTTTGGGGCTACATAGTGAGTTCAAGCCAGTCTGAACTATATAGTGAGATCCTATTTCAGAACAAAACAAGAAATAGAGTTCTACATGTAATTTTTGAGACAGTGGTAGCAAATAGCCATGTATGAAAGCAAGAACCAGCAAAAATCCTTCCCAAGATAGAAACACAAGGCTTCAGAAGGTGGGGCTCAGTCAGATTATAACACATTACCTTAAAGTGTTTATTTTCCAGTAGTGAGGACTGAACCAAGCACTTTGCACCAAGCTGTGTTCCCAGCCCCACTTTCATCTTCCATTTTGCAACAAGGTTTCACAGAGTTGCCCGAGCTCCCTCAAACTTGAAACCTCCTGCCTGAGCCTCCCAGAGCACTGGGATTACAAGTGTGCGCAAACACACCCGGCTAAAACTCTTGCCGGGAATGTAGCTTAGTGGCACTATATCTGCCTGGCAAGTGTAAGATCCCGAGTTTGATCCCTGGTACCAAGAAAAAAAACATAGGCATGGTGCTACACTGCTGTAATCCCAGCACTCTTAGGGCTAAGACGGGAGGACCATGTTTGAGGCCAGCCTGGCTACATAGCAAAATTCAAGGGCTTTTTAGACTTCATAGCAAGATCCTTCTCAAAACAACAAAAATGAAGGTTTTTGTTTTGTTTTGAAACAGTCTTGGTTAGTAGTGCGGGTGGCCTTGAGCTCACTGTGTAGCCCAGGTTGGGCTCAAACTTGTGGTGATCTTCCCGCCTCAGCCTCCCAAGCACTGGGATTACAGCCATGCACCCTCACACACAGCGATAAAAATATGAGATCATAAGAGAAGCTTGGGGGCTGGAGGGTTAGCTCAGTGGTTCCAGTGCCTGCCTCGCAAGTGCAGGGTCCTGGGTTCGATATCCGGTAACCACATACAATGCTGGGCATGGAGGCTCATGCCCACCAGCATTCAATACCACATACCACAGTGCTGGGCTGATGGCTCATGCCTGTAATCCCAGCACTTGGGAGGCAGAGACAGGAGGATTGCTGAGTTCGAGGCTGGCTTGGACTACATAGTGAGCTCAGAGCCAGCCTGAACTACAAAGCGAGACCCTGTCTCAAAAAAAAAAAAAAAAAGAGAAGCTTGGAAATAATCAGCAGAGAACGCCACACTATAAACACCTAGCAGATTGGAAGCCCAAAGGTAATACTTTCAGAAATAAATACAGGGACCAAAATTCAGAAACTCAATAATTGGGTTAAAGGGCAAATTGGACACAACTAAAGACTTACTGAAATAGAGGTGGTTATAGGAAGCACAGAAATGCGTGAAGGTTAAGGATAGAGCGAGGGCTGACATACACTGCAGAATCAGACGACAGAACGATGCAAAGTCTAAAGGAGAAAAAGTGTACACCCAGACATGGCAGCAGAGATACCCAGCTCTGATCTTGGGCAGTTGGTTCCTCCGAAGCTGACTTTTTCCTATTTTCTCTTTTTCACTTTTCTTCCCTCCTATCTCCTTCCCGTTTTTTTTTTTTTTTTTTTTTTTTGAGACAGGGTCTCACTTTGTAGTTCAGGCTGGCCCTGAGCTCACTATGTAGCACAGGCAAGCCTCAAACTCAGCAATCCTCCTGTCTCTGCCTCCTGAGTGCTGGGATTACAGGCATGAGTTACTAGCCTGGCACTGTGGTATGTGGTATTGATTGCTGGTGGGCGTGAGTCTCCACGCCCAGCATTGTATGTGGTCACCGGGATCGAACTCAGGACCTTGCGCTTGTGAGGCAAGCGCCGGAACCACTGACTTAAATCTCCAGCCCCTCCTTCCTCTCTGAGGTAGGGCGCTGCTATATACATAAGAGGATGACCTGAACTACAAATTACCTGCCTCAGCCTCCTGAGAGCTGGAATTACAGCTAGGTGCCACCTCACCTGGCTGCTCACCTGTCACCGACTGTCAGGTGTGGAATGTTCCATTGCTCAGTGTTTGGAGCACTTTTGGGATTCTAGTTACTCAGCCTGGGTTAACAATTCCTCAAAGACTGACTGGCAGCATATACCCCTAGAGTGCTCCACAGCTGTGCTTCCAGATACACCTGTGGTCTCGAGTGAAGCTGTGGGAGCCCGCATGTCAAGCCTGAACAGGGGCTGCAAGGCCTGCTGGCCTCGGGGCTGGGGGACTGTCACAGCCTCATGTGTACTATGAATCTAATAAGCCTTACTTGAGATTCAAGCCAAAAATGTACAAAGGGCCACTTAAAAGCCCATTATTGCTAGCTCTGTGGGAAGCTGAGGCAGGAAAACTGCACATTCAAGTCCAGCCTCACCAACTTGGGAACATAAAGAAAGAACCAGTATCAAGATTTAAAAAATAAGAAAACTTGTTTGAGAGGTATCTCAGTGCCAAGGCTCTGGGTGCAGTCCCAGTACCAGAGGGGGAAAAAATGTAGTTAAAAGCCTCATGCTAGTTTTTGTTGCCTAAGTCTTCATCCAGCACCTGTGACTTGAAGAAGAGAGGGATGGGGGCAGGGGCATAGCTGTGGGGAGGCTCCCAGCTTCCCGGACAGCTGGTTCAGTCTGTCGTCTCTGACTTGCAGTGAGCACCGGACCCACCCACCTCAGGGTTGGGAGGAAATGAATTCATCATCAGCATTCACAGTGCCTGACACATGAGCACCAGCCACCGTGGATGAACTTGAACCAAGGCCTCTGTCTTCATCCTTCCTCACTGGAGATCTTGACTTCCAGCCCTCTTTTTTCCTTGCCGTACTGGGAATCCAACTCATAACCTTGTGCTTGCAAGGCTAAACTAAATCTCTGGCCCTCAGCCCACTAGTTTTTCGAATCTTTTGCAGCTTCACTTGACTGAGGAAACTGGTCTTCAACATCACTTTTGTTTTTTTGAGTCAAGGTCTCTTCATGTAGTTCAAAGTGACCTTGAATTCATTATATAACCCAGGCTGCTCTCAAACTTGAAGCCATCTTCCTGCCTTTCCCTCCCGAGGCAAGGTTTCACCTTCACTATCTTATTTTTCTGTCAGTAAAAATATTTTATTCCCCCCTTTCCATCCTTCCCTCCCCTCCCACAACACCCAGTACACTTTTCCTTTCTTGTTCCCATAGCAGTCAGAAAAAAAAAAAAATAAGTACCAGAGGGCAGGATTGGGGGGGGGGCAAGGGTACAGGTAAATACAGTCAAATCACAATAGGAAATTTTTTGAAAATGGGTGATTCTACTTAATCATCATCTTCCCCCTCATCTTCAGATTCTTGTTTTTGCTTCTGGCCCTCTTCTTCCTCACCAGCATCATCTTCATCTTCCTCATTGACTTCTCCATCATAACCTTCATGTTCCTCTCCACTCATGCCCTCCTCTTCCCCGTCTTCCTCCTCCTCCAGGCCCTCCTCTTAGCCCTAGGTGTCAGTTAGGGGCCTTCTTGTCCCAGAAACCTTCGAGGTATTTGAGCTGTGGGAGGAGCTTGAACACATTTAGTGTTCATTCGTTCAGGTTGGTCACCTCAAAGTTGACAAGGTCTAAGCTCTTGAGGTTCTCTAACTTCTGCAGGGGCTATTTTGTATTGAGGTCTTTAACTTTGTTGCCACTTAAATTCAGATGCCTAAATTCAGACACTTTTCTGCCAATACTTCCAGGTCCCTGAGATTCTGTTACCATTTAGTTCAAGCTTCTTGAGTTTAATTTTGGTAAGTTCTCGACTGAGGTGAGGCCAATCTTGGTTGTACTTAAGAATCCCAGTTCTGGGCCCGGAGGGTTAGCTCAGTGGTTCTGGCACCTGCCTCGCAAGCGCAAGGTCCTGAGTTCAATCCCCGGTAACAACATACAATGCTGGGTGTGGAGACTCACGCCCACCAGCAATCAATACCACCCACATACCACATTGCCAGGCGTGGTGGCTCACGTCTGTAATCCCAGCACTCGGGAGGTAGAGGCAGGAGCATTGCTGAGTTCGAGGCTTGCTTGGGCTATGAGCTCAGAGCCAGCCTGAACTACAAAACGAGACCCTGTCTCAAAAAAAAAAAAAAAAGAATCCCAGTTCTGGGCCAGAGATTTAGCTCAGTGGTTCTAGTGTTTACCTGGCTAGTGTAAGGTCCAGAGTTTGATCCCCAGTACCACACACCACTGTGCTGGGCGTGGTGGCTCACACCTGTAATCCCAGCACTTGGGAGGCAGAGGCAGGAGGATTGCTGTAGGTTCAAGGCTTGCCTGGGCTACATAGTGAGCTTAAGGCCAGCCTGAACTACAAAGTGAGACCCTGTCTCAAAAAAGTAAAAAATAAAATAATAATAATAAAGAATCCCAGTTCTTTAAATTCATCCATGAGGCCTTTGATTTTACCATCATTCAACCGACAGTCATCCAGGATGAGTTCTTTCACATCAGAGGGTGTCCTGTTCCACAGCTCTAAATGAATCCGTCTGTCCATTTCCATCTCTCACGTACTCTCTCTCGGCAGAGGCTCCTCAATAAACCCTGAAGCCAACAACTGTACATTCTAGGACTTGAAGGCTCAACCAGCTCCAGGCACCCAGCACCCACGGCGCACACTCACCTACCTGATCTACCTTCACCGCCTTTTAACCCTGTGCTTTAGCTGTGGATAAAACCCAGGGTCTTGTTTCTAACATGGCTCCCTCACTGAGGGTATTTTTGTTTTGTTTTCTGGTACAGGGAACCAAACTGAAGGCCTTTCCCTTGCCATGCGGCCATGGCACCACTGAGCTAAATTCCCCAGCCCCTCATGGAGGGTTTTATTTACACTAAGTTTGCTAAATAGCTGAGGATGCACCACACTGTCCTTAAGGACAGCATGTCCCAGTGCTTAGGAGGCTGAGGCAAGAACATTGAGAGTTCAGAGCCATTCTGGGCTACACAGTGGACTCTGTATTTAAAAAAAAAAAGTTAAAAGATACCTTCAGGTATTTGTCAGAGAACCCAACCTCCCTGGAGTCCTGGATCAGTAACCCTGGGCTTGGACCCTGAATCCCCTGTTTCTTAATAAGCTCACCAGCTGAGCTAGAAGGTGAGGTGGGGTTGGCAAAAATCCTTTCCCTGGCCTTGCAGATACAGCACCATCTCACTGCTGTACCCATAGGAAAGGATGGTTTGGGGTAACTGCTTTGCGTGAATCTAGGTCTGAAACCCTCTCAAAATTACTAAATCAAGGGTTTCCCGAAGTATCTTCTAGGATACCTGCTTTCTGAGAAGTGCTGCTTACAGGGGTTCCGTGGTGAAATACTTTGGGAACCACTGCATTCTGCCTTATGGGAAATTCACATTAGGTGGTGAGGAGACTCACAGAATGATGCTTTTTCCTGCCACTTTGATCTCAAACCCACTAAGAACACTGGTTTATTGCCCACTGGCTCAGGTATAATCAGGAGCGCCGAAGCTTGGCTTCTACCTCCTTGGTTCCCTGTCTGACTCCAGGTTTGGACTTGTGCAGTAGCAAAGCTACAGTTCTGGAGCATGAACTGATATGAACACCTAAGCCGCAGAGGATTTGTTTAGTTGAGCAGTGCTGGTCCAGGTGCTGTCCGCGGTTTGGTCCTTGCAGACCTTCAGACCACGCTCTTACTCCTTTGGCTTTTAGGGCCGCAGTGATCCCTTCCATGTCCCTGAAGGGTGGCAGCTTGAGTCAAAGTGGGTCCTTCCTAGGAGCCCGAGGGTAGAATGAGAGGAGCTGGCACTCGTGAGGTGGGCCCAGTTCAGCTCTGCTGGTGCCAGGCACCCTGGCACATGCTCTCCAGGTGCTGCTCCCTGAGTGAGGTCCCCTGGGCTACAGCCCCAGGTATTCTGCCACAAAGACGGCCAGGATACGGCTGAGGTTATGCACAGTGGGCGGGTGGAGATTGGCCTCCGTGTCACCAGGCGTGTGCCACACAGTGGGGAAGGGCGTGGCGATGAGGTGCAGCACTGGGACCCCTGCAGGGGAGAGGACATCAGGAGGCCTGCACGGCCACTGCAGACCCAGCCAGGCCCATGCTGGGTAACCTGACCTCCCCCAACCCTGAAACACTCTCCTTCAGCCCTTCCTGAGCTTTAAGGTCTGTGAAGGTACATGTTGTTTTCATAACAAATCAGAGGAACTTAGAATTAATGGGTTGTGAGGAGCTGAGAAGAAGATGAAGTCCTTGACCCCTCATGCCAGCTGTACATTAGCCCCAGTTCTTTTTAACAGCATACTTTCTGTATTCAAGGTGCCAGGCCACATGAATAGCATTTTATCCTTTCCGTGAATCCATTACGGTAGGTAACTTTCCACCATCACCCTCATTGTACTGAGTCTCACCCTGTTGCCCAAGCTGGCCCTGAATTTCTCAGGTCAGATTAGCTCCTACTTCAGCCTTCTACAGAGTAGCTGGGACTAAAAGGATGTGTCACCACACCCGGCCTTTTTGCTCATGTTCCCGGAATGAATCAGTAAGAGATGTTGGGTCTTGGAGTGGTAGAGCACGTGCCTAGCACATGCAGGGCCTAGGTTCCATCCTCAGCACTGAAAAAACCATAATAAATAAATATAAGGGATTCTAACAAAGGCATTCCTTTTTTTTTTTTGAGGCAGGGTCTCACTATGTAGTTCTGACTGCTATGTAGGCCAGGGATTTAGTTCAGTGCCACTGCCCCTGCCTTGATCCCAGTATGGGGTAGGGGGGACAGGATGACTTGCTGTGTAGCCCAGGCTGGCTTTGAGTTCAAGACAATCCTGCCTCAGCCTCCCAAGTGCTGGGATTATAGGCATGTGCCCCTGTGCCCTAAAAGAAAGGCATTTTTGTTGGAAGACTAAATTATAAAATTTTCAAAGTTTTTAGTACCTGCTGTACAGCAAACACTGTATAAACAAGCATTTTGTGGACCTGATCTTATAATCCTTTCATGAATACCTAGCATATGTGAGACTGGGGTTTTGTTTGTTTTTTTGCTATGCATTTCAGGCTGGCCTTGAATTTGTGGTGATCCACCTGCCTCAGCTTCCCACATGCTGCAATTACAGGACTGTGCTACTGCACCTTGCTCCCCCCCCACATTCTTTTTTTTTTTTTTTTTGAGACAGGGTCTTGCTCTGTAGTTCTGGCTGGCCCTGAGCTCACTATGTAGCCCAGGCAAGCCTTGAACTCAGCAATCCTTCTGCCCCTGCCTCCCGAGTGCTGGATTAAGAGCATGAGCCACCATGCCCAGCATTATGGTGTGAGGTACCAGAGATTGAACTCTGGACCCTGCCATTGACAGGCAGACACCAGAACACTGACCTAAATCCCCAGCCATTCCCCTGCATTCTTAACTTCTACATCAGATGTTTTCAACCCTGACTATGGATCAAAATTATACATGGACAAGCTGAGTATGGTGGTACATGCCTGTAATTCCAGCACTCAGGAGGATCACCATGAATTTAAGACCAACGTGGGCTACATAGTCCAAAACCAGCCCAAATTGGAAAGAGACCATCTTAAAAAAAAATGTATTTTGTAAAAATCATGCAGATACCCAACATTGTGGTTCAAAAGACCTGAAATATGATGGGCCATTTTTTGAAATTCTTTTGGTAGTTTTACATAGCCACCAGGGCCTTAAAAGAAAAGCAAAAATAAATGCTCTGCCAGGCGTGGTGGCTCATGCCTATAATCCCAGCACTCGGGAGGCAGAGGCAGGAGGATTGCTGAGTTCTAGGCTTGCCTAGGCTTATACATAGTGAGTTCAGGGCCAGCCTGAACTATAAAGTGAGACCCTGTCTCAAAAAATTAAAAAAAAGGGCCGGAGGGTTAGGTCAGTGGTTCCGGCGCCTGCCTTGCAAGCGCAAGGACCTAAATTCAATCCCCGGTTCCCACATATAATGCTGGGCATGGTGGCTCACGCCTGTAATCCCAGCACTCGGGAGGCAGAGATGAGAGGATTGCTGAGTTCGCGGCGGCTTGCCTGGGCACCATAGTGAGCTCAGGGCCAGCCTGAACTACAAAGCGAGACCCTGTCTCCAAAAAGCAAAAAAAAAATTAAAAAAAAAAAAAAAA